>JAWLRI010000446.1:317017-370721 GCA_034781795.1 Crypturellus tataupa | reverse complement strand
CTCCTCTCCTCTCCTCTCCTCTCCTCTCCTCTCCTCTCCTCTCCTCTCCTCTCCTCTCCTCTCCTCTCCTCTCCTTTTCTTCATTTTTTTTTTGCATGTGTTGCAATAGTTTCTGTGAAGTCAGAGTTGAAATCCAGCTCTACTCCTGAAGAGGCTCCTTCAACACAGGGCAATGTCCTCACTTCTGGCTTTCGCCCGAGTCACTTGCTGCTTGTGTATAGTTCCTGTGCAATAACCTGGAGCAAACCTGTACCCTCTCCGTGCCCTTGATATACCCACGTATGAGTGTTTCTGAATTAGAAACACTCTTGCAGTTGAACTCAGCATCACCTACCTGCCAGAGGACTGACTTTGCAAGGTTATCTGGCTGGTAGCTTGTATTCTCCAGTCTCAGGGTTTTGCATTTTGCTGCTTCCAGAGTTCCAGATCCAAGTGCAAAAGCTAGAGCTTGCAAATCCTGGTTTGAAGTATTGCAAATTTTTTTAAAAAGACTGATGGATTTTGTTCTGTATTAAACTTTCCCCTCTAAGATCACAAGAGTCTGTCTGATTTGTTGTTTGGAGACATAGGTCACTCAGTGATCTACAGAAGCAAGTCTGGAAATTTCTGCATAAAAGACAGGCTGACAAACGAAAAGTAACTAATACCACAACACATAATGAAACATGTTGGCTCATCTTATAAAAACATCCCTGTTTGCTTTTCGGATGGATTATGTCATTTAGGGAGTGCATGCTATCTCTTTTTGTTTACATATCTATGAGTTGTATCCCATCCTGTTTATCATTCAGTGTGACTTTCTGGACTTGAAAAAACATATATCTGCATTAAACTGTTCCTATTGAAGGTGGCTGTTCTACGCAGTGTGGACTCTCCATGCAAAACTTTTAGGATAGGTAAAAAACATAGCTTAGAAAGCAAGATGCTCATTCTCATTGCCTTGTTTGCATTTCTGTTTATAGGAAAGAAATCTCTTGCTTCTCCCACAGTCCATAAACACTCCGAGCTATTTCTTAAAATTATAGTTTACATTAGAATTTCATGACAGCAATAGTTTCTCCTTGACTTACTGATAAAACGCATATGCCTTCCTTGTTCTTCATTTAGTAATAAATATTCCTAAGTGAATATCACTTTGTCTGAGCTTCTTTAAGGGGAATTTTTCCATTGTTGAATGGAAAACGAGTGAATCATTAGCCAAGTGGCTGCTACAGAAGGGTGTTTGGTCCTTTCAGAAGGATAGAGTCACGGTTGGAAAGATCTGGCACCTACTGTTACCATCAAGGAGAAGTGCAAGAAGATCCATTGACAAGTTGTAGTATTGCTGGAGAGGCTTTGGCTGGTCCAGCTTTGTCCAGTCTGGTTTCCAAAGCTTTGCTCATGACAGACCGTTTCCCAGGACAGCAGGGTATAGATGCACATGAGCACACGGTATATGTATACGATAAATGCATACGATGCCTATGGAGCAGAGGTGCTGCTCATCAGAAACAGAAGAGAAAGCCAAGTGCAGGTTGTGAGTGGCCACTGGCAGTTTATCAAGAAGACCCAGACTGCGCTAAGAGCAACGCTCGCTTCTTGCTGTAAGTTCAAGAATTTCTAATCGGACTAATTTCTCCCTGCTCCATCAGCTCTGGCCACCGGGATGCCGACAGCAAGGATGGGATCATCCCATTTTGGTTCCTGATTTTGACAAGAAGGTACTTTCTTTGATGCCGCACAGTATTTTTAATCTCACCTTTCCAGGTGGATGGAAAACTTAGTGAGTGAAACAGTCGCAGATGGTTTGCACAGAAAGCCTCTCATGTGAGCACTGTGGTAGAGATGGGACTCATTTCGAGAGGCCAAACCAGCCTTTTTATGTAACTGAAAATAACAAAGCCGTGCTGGAAGAATTCTTGTGGCATTTCTTTCCCTACGGCCCCAGAGCAGAGCTGACATTGAGTCAATGTTTGAAGCAACAAGGCGTAAAGCAGCATCGCCCCAGCGAGCAATCCTGTTGCTGGATGCTCCTCAGCAATGAGCGCTGGTGCATCTTGCAGGGCAGCCTGTGATGCTGCTCCATCCCCTCACAGCACCGGTGTCTGGGAACATGTCCCCAGCACCTCGGCTCTTGCAGGTCCACCACCACTGAGTCTGCCACGGCCAATGTGGGCCGGAGCCCCGCGCCGTGAGCTGGCCTGGATGGGACGTGGGCACACATTCCCATCTGCTGGTCCCGCTCTGGGGAAGCGACGGGAAGGGGACAGCAGGCAAAGGGACAAAAGGAACGGATGAGGCCACCATAGGTGAGATGCCAGTTCAGAGCCCTGGGTCGCGTGGGATGCAATTCAGCAGAAAACGCTGGGGAGAGTTTTATGCCCACAGTCCACGAGGACCACGTGCCTCCACAGCCCCATTGCTCCAGGTCCTCTCTGGTGGGATCCACATCATTAGAACGTTCCTGCTCAGCTTGCCCGGTAACACCCCCAAAATGAAGATGGATGTCCTGTGCTAAAGCACTTTGATATGGGCTGGTGTGCTGAGGTGTCTCGTGGAGCCGCCCTGCACGGCTGAGCACTTCGGCCGGGCAGCCCCGAGCCTCCCGCTCGGCTGCAACCCGGTGGGTGCTGGATCACTGGATGAAGCGTTAGCTTGTGGCTAATCCCCTTCGTCAACAGGGTGTTTGGGAAGTGGCTTTAGAAGACGATTGATCTGCTGAGAGTCGCAGATCATCTTCCTTTCAAGAAGCATTAGGCACCTTTGCAGGGTTAGAGGGAAGTCTGCTGAGCTGCGCCTCGTGATGGCAAGGTGCAGAAAGCTCCTCTGAAGGATTTTGTGGTTGGCCTTAGGTTTGAAGCAATAGTTTTTAAAGCCGTGGATGTAAAGGAATGGATTCCACTAGGAATTGAACCTCGGATGCTCAATTCATTTAGTTTTGTCTCAAAAGCTGGATTTGTATAGCTTTTGGAGCCGATGGTCTGGCGCATTGTCTGCTTCATCCTTCTTGGTTCAAAGCAAACACCACGTGGATTTACTTTTTCAAATTTCTGCTTTCAAAAAAGGAAAATCTCCTGGAGTCAAAGGTTAAACTGCAGTGAAATATTTTTTTCCCCTTATTTCTCTTTGAAAGTATTGTAGGGAGCGAAAAGAACAAATTGTTTGTTCTTTGGAAGTTTTCTGGATTTTTAGTTTGTGGCTTCATGTGCTATTTGGTCTCTTGTAAGAGCAATAGAATTCAATGCAAAGCTTTTTTTGATATTAATCATGAAGTTTATCTGACAGCTGTTTTATCTTTGGGCAGTTCCGCATAGCTGTTAAGAATTGCACCATGATACCACAGCATCCAATTAGACATTCTCCTTTTTCATTAGGGATATGCCTTATCTAAATGCCTTCATATATAAGCTGTTTTTTATTTTTTTTTTAAGTTTGCAGCAGTCTAATTTGTTTTTTTTTTTTAGTGCAAGGGAAGCTGCCCTATTTTCTGGTTTTCATGTTTTTGGAGTCTCACATATAATCTTCACAAGCTTCAGCCTCTAGGTTGCCATGGATTGTGGCATTTGATTTTTTTTTTTTCTTCTTATGGTTGCTTTGAATTTAGAAAACTGTAAATGCAAAAGGGAAGTGTCCATAGTTACTCGAGTACTTTTGATCTGCGGTGTCCCCAAAGCTTACTGCAACCTGCTTCTCTGGAAAATGGGAGAGAGATGCCAACCTGGGTGCAACTTGGCTTCCTTCTTTCAGTAACATGGAATGCAGCTCTACCTAAAGGCAGTCAGGTGGTGTTAGCGGAGTGTTTTGTCCTCTCTGATTTGGAATAGATGCTGTGTGACTATTTCCATATGCTTTCAACATGCTGGAGAAGATAAGGCAGACATTGGGAGCCGAAGACATGCTTAAATTCCATATGAGAACCCGCATTTCCTCATCCTTCAGGTACTTAACCTGCAGGAAAAGGCAGGGTTTGGATGAAATATTCCCACCACTTAGCCAGTGGGAATATAAGGCTGCATCCTCTTTAATACATTCATTAATTGGATTGGAACTGTACCTGTGTGACTGCCTGCTTGTGTTTGCATGCTGCACATGGCTTTGTCTTAGGCACTGTGTAACAGTATAACTGATAGGGACCAAAAAAAAGGGCAAGAAACACCCCCTAATGCAATGCATCCACGTCTCCCTGGGGAGTTTGATCCAAAGTTCTCTTGCTGTCCTGAAATTTTTGCTCCTTCAAACACGGTGAACCTTTCGGATATTTCACATTGGCCAGCAAAGTAGAGCAGCAGCTGCCTGGCACGCTGCGTCTTGCGTCTGGTCACATATCTGTCAGGGTCACCAGAGGTGGAGGAGCCTCAGGAGGCTACCAGCAAAGAGCAAGAGCTGAGAAGCATCAAGCTGCAAAACTGCTCTCTGTGGAGTGTTGAAAACGAGGACATTTCAGGGAGGGGGAGATGAAAGATCACAGCAGAAGTTCAGGCTTTGCCTTTGGTTGTTATGCCCTTTATAGATCATGTTCAGCCAGGCTGTTGTCCTCTTGGCAGGGCACCCACCCCCCATGAAGATAAACCCACTGCAATGTGCCCAAATACCTTGCGTGTTCAGTCTATCATCTCTTAAGGGTTTTTTTGTGCTGTTTTGGCTTCTGAGATCCTGGAAGGCGCACACAGTTCATATGTTCCACTTGCTGTCCAAGGGTTTGGAGGTGCCCAGATCTTTCTCCTTCTCTTTATGACAGTCCAGACCTGACACTCCAGGGAAGTTTGGCCTGGTTGTTCAGTAAATCATTTAAAGTGAGACAGAACAGGATTCAGAATTACACCCTTACTTCAATGAAATTCAAGTTAAAATTTGGCAGGCCACACGTGCATTTGGAAGAGCTGCGAGTAGACAGTGCAGTTAGAAAGGTTTCATTAGACTTGCCTTTAACAGTTGGTATTGCTTTTAAATCTGACCACTACACACAGTTTTAGCTTGCATAAGGTCACATACGTTGCGGACGTGTGTTTTTCATCTGTGAGTGCAAGTGGGGTCTATTCTTGTTCCTGGACTCTTCTTGCTTGTAGTAAACCATAAGGAAAAAAAATCTCTCTCTCAGCCTAGGCTCTGCTTCGCTGCCTGCTACGGCTTGGATGGTTTCTAGTGCCTTGGTTCACTTGTGCAGTCTGCAAAATAGATGAGGATTTAAGTCAGAAAGAATGTTTCTTATTCTTTCCTAAATGCTGAATATTACCTTATTTAGCAAAAGAAGAGCTTTCTTTTTTTTAAGTGCTTATAAACTTTGAGGAGCAACATTCATGAGTGATGAGTAAGTTACTGCTCATTTAGTCCCCTTTCTACAGCTTCAGACTTTCTTACAATCTCTTATCCCTTTTCCTGCCTGATTCATCGAGCAGGGACTTTTGCCAGCTTGCTTGTGATTTATGGATTCCTCAGAAAATGATTGCCAAAAAGATGGTAGGTTTGGGGACAATTTTTACTAGCTATGTATGAAAATGTCCTTATTCATAGACCCTGCAATGTCTCCCAGGGTGCACAAGCAGAAGTTATGGGGTGGATTTTGGGGCAGTGTCTCAAAATTGGCTTTTCAGGGGCCATTTGGCTTTTTGATAATGTTTCGAGGATGCTGCTTGAACCCTCCAAACCTGATAAAGTTTTGGGTCATAAAATTGCAGCAAACGCTGCTTCACCGGGCTCCTGCGCACACCCTGCAGCGCTTGTACGTCATGGACAGGCCTGCAAGAAAAAAAGTCTTGTTGAGTTTTCCTGCTTGAAGCACCCAGCAGGTATCAAGACAACATAAATTTGAATGCAAATATTTTCCATTACTTCTGTTTAAAGTGCAGCTAGCAAGAGAGTGTCTGCAAATCATTCGGTGTGGAAACACCCTTGTGTTCAGGCAGTTTGCTGTAGGCCTTATTTCTCTTTTAAAGCTATTTTTATTCCTCATCAACAAAAAATTCCCCAAGGGAAACTCCTTGGTAACCAGGAATTATGTTAGGAGTCCTTTCGAAAGGCACTGCTAATTTTCACTGACTTCTACAATATCCAGAAAAGACAGTAATTCTAACATTAAAAAATGAATCCATAAATATCTTGCAAACATCTCAAATCAAATCCTCAATCTACAGGCTACACTGCTTCTAAAAGGAGTATTTTAAGGATGGAATAATACGAAGAACATGCTACAATAGTCCATAGTCATTTGGAAACATGCTTGGATTATTTTCAGTTCATGTGTAAATACTAATGAATTAAAGGTGAATTAGCTTAAGGCTGCATATGTACATGTTCAGAAATCTCTACGTGTGTAAATTAGGGCAGAACTGGCAAGATCCTAGTTTCCAATTTTAGAAGTCAGTTTGAGCAATTAATTAAAAATGGTCTGATTTATAGAGATAATAGTTCCTGGGGAATCTTTGCTTAAAGATGTTGGCTGCAGCTCTCTCTGCCCCATTTTGGTGGTCGTAGAGTGCCAGATCTCAGTTTCAAAATCATTTCCTTCGCTCCACTAAAATACACTTCTAAATAGCTTTCTCATAGAAGACGTGTTTGTTGGAAGAAGTGTTGGTTGGGTTATTTTAATCTACTTTTAAAAACATTTCAGTAGTGTACCAAAAAGTTGTCCAAGTTTTGCTGAGCCGGCATGAGGAGCAGGTAGTGAACCAGACCGGCCTCGCTGCGGAGCTGTCCGGGGCTGGAGGAAGATGGGACAGGCCAGATGAGTCCTTGTGGGATTCCTAAAATTGGCTTCCTGTTCTCTTGTTCCTCCAGAAAGTTGGGTTCGTTTCGTCTCCTCCGCTGGAAATAGAGATTTGGAGGCAAATTGCTGTCAAGACTTCTTCAATCAAAGCCGGCGCCTCGTCCCATGGGAGCTTTTCCTGGCTCTGATAAATTTTGAGTTCTCACTTCAGCTGGCAGTCACAGGAAGCTGCATTTTGATCATGCAAACATCTCGTGGCAACTCCAAAATAGCTTTGGAGTAGAGGGAAATTGCCCAATTATGGACAGCAGGGGGGCACACTGGGTTGGTGCTGCTTGAGTTCAGGAGCACAAGCAGCAGGTAAATAGCAACATCAGTCTTTCCTTTGCACCCAGAGCTGGGTTTGTCTGCATGTGAATTGGATTTAGTGCAATAGACTTAGCTATTGCTGAGACCGGGAATGAATTTCCTAAGTCAGTAGTTTTCTCTCCAGTTGCCTCATAAATTACACTTTCACAAATGTTATATTTTTATATTAAAGAAATACCTGTTTTAGAAATACCTGTTATTTTGCCTCAAGTGCTTGTGGCTCAGAACGGGAGAAAGCGGTGCAACTTGTTTTCCTGCAAGTATTCTTCACTACTTTTTTCTAACCAAGAAAGTGTTGCACTGCGAAGACTGGAGTTTTGTTTCTAATTATGCCTATCAGCCTTTCAAAAAAAGAAGGCTGACTGTGAAAGTCTTTTCCACTGCTGTGGTAATGTAAAAAAAAAAAAATCAAGAGGCAGCCTAAATTCTGTTTCCAGTTCCTGGAAAGCCCCTCTGCTTTGACAGTGCCTTAGAAAAGGAGCTTGGTGTAAATAACTCAAAGCTGGACACTTTTAAAGGGATTAAGGGTGAGCCTGAAGCTTTAGGGGTTGACGAAAGCTCCAGACCATTTCGGATCAGGATGAACTACAGAAACCCTGAGTTGCAGCTGCCTTTGGCTTTGGAAAGGGCTCATGGAGTGATTTTAAGGCTAACGCAAGAGAACGCTTCCTTCATAGTTTGTAACTGCATCATTCGACCCAGTGCTGCAGGATGTGGAGGAAAACACAGATGTAAGTGGGATTAAGAGGTGATCAGATGGGGAAACCCACCGTTGGGGACATGAAATCCGGAGAGCTCGTGGCTTAGTGAGTGCTCTGCCATCAGGCTGGGAGACCCTGCAAGGGCTGGAGGCTCCATGTGCGTTGAGGACCTGTACCACATTTAACAGGGATGTGATGTAATTTCAACTCTGCGGAGACCAGGTGAGTATTTAAAGTCATCGTAACGTCAGTGAGATAGTAGGATTTGGACAGAAAACATGTCAGATCCCCAAGTGAAACACCATGTACTTCCTTGGGGATCTGCCATGAGCAAATTAGCAGTCTGTTCTTCTTTCCTTTCTCTATCTGCAATTTTAGGAGTGGAAACAGAAAACCAAGGTCACATACTTCTGGAGAGAGAGAGAGAGGGGAGTAAAATCAGTGCAACACATAAGGAAGCTCATTTCTTTGTTTAGGCTGGGAATAAAAACACAATTTGGAGCCCGTATCCACCACAGAGTTATAGACTGTGATATGAACCTTCAGCTGCATTGCTGGTCCATTTTATGCACTCCACAGGCTATTGCTTACCCATAGGAATCTGTTTACTTTGACTATTTAGTTGCTGTGCCGAATCATAATCATCCATCTGTGCTGGGCGGATATCTAACTTTGCAAATCTTTGGATGAATCCTAAAGATTTTGCTGTGAATGACAGGAAGAGAAGGGATTTTTTTTATATATATATAGCAGGCAAATATGTCCTCAGAGCAGTATTTTTTCCCTCAGAGAGCTGGGCTTGTGGCAAAAGGCTAAATGCACCTGGGACTGGCTCTTCTGTCAGGATTCACACCTCCCAAAAAGGTACATTTGTGTCCTCTAGCACTGCAAGGCACAGAGTTTTCAGTACTTTTGTAAGTGCCTTGGTGGTGCTTTACCATCTCCAGGAGAGGTGCTGGAGCCAGTATCTTAGACTTCTGCATTTGAAGGCATAGAGGAGGTTTATGGGTGCTCCAGCTTTTTAAAACATGAAATAAACCTTGATAAGAAGTAGATGCTCAAAGTAGGCTTTCTTTTTTTGTTGTTGTTGTTATTTTTTTCCTGCATTTGGAGCAGGTAGTTGCTGCGGAGCTGTAGGATCCTGGGCAATTCAGGCTATAAAACAAGAGCTGATGCAAATCTTCCATGTGGATTTTTTTTGTTTTGGTCACCAATGACCTTGAAGAATTCAAATCTTGGAGGTCCTCTTGTCCTCATCATGGTAATAATCAGTGCTCTGTCCAGCTGCATTCTTCCCAAATTTTGCCAGCTATAGGCAGCTTGCTCCCCTTGCATCCTTGCTCAGGACGCTCTTTGTACCTGGATCATACAGATTTGTACTGGAATTGTGCAGAAACAGGCAATGGGAGAGGCTAGCAAAGCATCTTTTGGAGACAAGCTTTTTGTTGGCATTTCTGAAATAACTAGGTATACCAGATCATGGGCTCTCAGTCCGCATAGAAAGCTTTGGGATGCTTTTGTAGATGCATGAAATTCCTGCTTCTTATCATTGGAAATCTTAGCTTGCAATGCGCATCGTCATAGTGTTGCCCCTTTTTTCACCCTGGTGTTGCTGAGATTTAGCACACTGAATAGTACAAAACCAAGAAGGATGAGAAACTCCTTCATGTGAAAAAAATATCCACCTTTCTCTTATCTCTGAGACAATCACTTGTTTTCTAGGTCAACCTGAATGGTTAGCAACTCACATTCTGTTAAATTTCACTTTTCTGGGTTCATATATTTGACCATCATGGCCAGGGTGAGGAATTTGAGAGCTCGGAACTTTCCAGCAATTTCTGTCGCACAGGACAGCTTAGATGAAGGATAGTGGGAAAGGGTTTCTGAAAGCCCAAGGACAGATTTTCCAAGATTTCTGTGAGACTCAGGGATTTGGGAGACTGCCTAGAGGGATTTCCACAATCTCCCGAGCTGATTAGGCTTCCAGCTCCCTTTTATTGCCATATACTCTGTGAGGGTTGACCCTACCAGGCATTTGCTTCGATATACAATCACGAGAGGGTCCCTTCCAGGTGGCATTAGATGAATGAATGTCTCCAACAAGCAGCTATTAGAGTTGCTCACCCTGACAAAACTTCGCTATCCTGCATCGTCATTGCTGTCCGCTTTTATTTAGTCAAGTGTTATTTGCTTGAAGTTTTGGGAGATGAAGAGCTTCAGAGGAATGTTTTAGAACAGAGAATGCTGAATACCCCAGTGTCTCCTCAAAGAGCTGCTGATGTGTCTCCTGGTCTGTGACTGGCGGACCCAAGGGACATTCCCAGAGGCTGGCAAGGAAGGATAAAAATGCATCAGTATTGCAGAGAAGAAGAACAGCATGTGAAGGAGCAGAGCGATTTGCCATGTTTTTGAGGCAGGGTGGCTGGGCTGGGGTGTGAAACATCTCTCAGGGCTCCTCATTTCCCCTCATTCATCACTTTGCATTGCTCATGATTGCGGCATTCACAAGGCGATGCTCTCACTTCCATGCATTAATAATCTCTAAATCAGGACAATTTCTCACATTGAGTTTTCCTGATTTCGTATTGAGAGCACCGCAGAACTGTGCTTCCCATCCTTCCCGAAGGACACAGGAGCTGACACTTCAGGCCCGGGAGATCTTAACCTTTGGAGCTGCGCGATTTTGTTCTGTTTGGGTTTGTTAGATGTCTTTCTTTGAATGCAGCTTTTTCTTTCCTGAAAAAAATATTTAGCTTTGAAGCAAGCACCCTGAGAAGATGAGGATCCCAACCTCTGTCTGTGAAAACAGAATGGAGGAAGAAATCACAGGAGCATTTTCCAAAAGTGTTAGTTTTAGCCCTAGCCCAAACCTAAATGTTGCTAGTGGATGAAGGATTTTGCTGCTGACATGTAGAAATACCCTTTTGCTTGAGCATTTTACTATAGTTTTTTTTAAGCTACTATTTTATCCAAGTGGCTACACAGTCTTCCAGCATTATGTTGCAAATACCAAGAAATAAGATCTCATCATGCATCCCTCATTTTTTGCTGGTACCAGTGAAGTCCCCCAGTGCATCATCATTTTTCTCATGTGCATATATGTCCTCCGGTCACTTTGCTGTCAGGCTAATCCTGCTGAGGACCACTTTGCCCTGCTTGACCAGCTGTGGCCATTCCCACCAATGTCTTCCCTGACTCCCATGCCTTTCACATGGTGGGCCCCAAGGTGCAGAGAGGGGGTAGCTGAGGACAACTTGCTGATAGGTTTTGTTTCAGCAGGAGCATCTCTCCACCAGGACTTTAAAGACATCATCTTGTCCTGCCATGCAAGGGAAACGACATGCAATTCCCGTGCAGCTCCCATTCATCGTGGGAGCTGGCGGTTGGGAAAGGCTGTAGTAGAAGAGGGCTTTAGGATGCCTAAAGAAGCTGGTGGCTTGGAAACCCATAATATTTTTGGGGCCACCTAATTTCCCCCAGGTAACTTTGATGTCCATCTCTCATCCCTCCTTTCTCTGATGAAAGAGTGTGCAAGGCGAAAGACGTTGCTGCAGGACGTCAGAGCTGCCTCTACACTACCC
This sequence comes from Crypturellus tataupa, assembly GCA_034781795.1. Taxonomy (NCBI): domain Eukaryota; kingdom Metazoa; phylum Chordata; class Aves; order Tinamiformes; family Tinamidae; genus Crypturellus; species Crypturellus tataupa. The sequence goes on along the minus strand of JAWLRI010000446.1, from coordinate 359,388 downwards.
GGTGACTTTGCTCTTCCAAGAGGGGTTGGGTCTTTTGAAGGCTGGTAGACTTTTGAGGACTCCCACACCCTCCTTGGGAAGCCCCAGGACAGGAGTTTGTTGAAACAGGATCCTGGGGCTCAGCACCCCAACAGGAAGGGCGCTCACCACTGAGGGCGGTAGAAACCTCTCCAGGTCCAGCCCTGCACAGGAGTAACACTCGCCATACAAAGGTGCCAGGGCTCATAGCTTTCCCACGTAAAGGGTTTTAATGAAACAGCTCTTTCTGAATCTGAGGAAATCATCCCTGAACTGCAGGCTTCTAATCTACAGTTACACATTAAATTACAAGATCTGTTCAACTTCTACTGCCCTCCAGTCCTGACCCCTTCACAGCAAATGGAGGTGACTGACAGGACCAAAGCCACCCTGGGATGCTCAGGGCGCTTCCTTTGTGTGTCAGAAGTGCAAGGACAAGTCCAGGAAGGACAGATCGTATTTTCTCTTTGCTGTCCCCATTGAACATCAGTGAAAGGATATCCAAATTTAGACTCTTATTGTACGGCTTGCGGCTTTGTGTTAGGCATGGCAAGGAGGGAAAGGGCAGATAAGCTGCAGGGCTTCTCTCCTGTCCTTCTTTTCTCGGTTCGTTTTTTTCCCCAAGTGAACTATAATCCCACACGTCTGATGCCAACACTTTCTCAATACCGCCCGTCTCTTGAGCAAAGGAAAGAAGAAGTGCATGTGGTTTTGGGAGTGGCAGGGGGAAACTGTCTCGATGTTTAATTTTTCTTTGTTCTTTTCACAAGCCTCATCAGTTTTCTCTTTCTCTACAAAGATATCTTATATGAGCAAACAAAAAATAAATCATAGGTATAGCCCTGTTTTCTTTTTTCAGTACCCTCTTCATGGGCAGGCTTGCTTGACTTTCTCTTGATTGGGCCGAATTAAAGTTTCAATGCAAACAAGAATGAATGATTAGGATGGAATAAGACTTTCAGCTTTAAAATGACACAATGATCCTGTGCAAGTTGGTATGGTTGCTGTTTCCCTGACTGCATTTGTAAATCAAACTGTGTGACTAGGGCCTCAGAGCAGAGCAGACCTGCTCTGGGGAGCTGAGCTCCTTCTCAGTACAGAGATCATTCAAAATATTTGTTCTGGGGCATCATGGCTGATCTGTGGTTTTCTTTTTTTCCCCCATTTATGGCATTGCCTTGGTGGTCCCATGGGGAAACAACACATGCATAGCTCTTGACCTGCAGAGATGGAACGAATTGCTGAATTTGTAGAGCTAGGCAAGACAGTTCTTGAGTCCGAGACTAAGCAGTTGCCCATGTACCAGGAAAGAAGGACCCAAATCCTGCCCATCTCTTCAGACACATCCTCAGGTAGAAAAGCAGCATTTTTTTCTTTCCTAAGCACAAGGGCTGTTTTGTGCACAAGCAAGGGACTACAGAGCTCAACTGTGGTGTGAAACGGACCTGGGCTTTTGACAAGGCTCCTGCGCTCTCTGATTGCGCAAAAGCTTGGTGAAGCCCATAGGGCTTCTGAACGGCTGTAGATTGGGCACTATGCAAGTGCAACTGCTGAACTACATGTTTTACTCCAGTTTGACCTTGGAGTAAGAGAAAGGAGACAGAAAAGTTTGCCTCCATTCGGAGCATTTATCGTAAGCGTGGGTATCATGTCAGGAGACACCAGGGCAATCCTTCTGCTCGCATGTTCTCCCCACTGTTGCCTCTGGCCTCACAGGGTCCCTCAGGCAGCTCTGCCAGCGGGTGCCTTGAGGGCACCCTGTCTATCTGCGGCTGGTGGGGTGGCACAGAGGAAAACGAGAGCAATACATCAAAACCTGTCTGCAGATGAGAGCTTGAAAGATACCAGCCAGAGAAAGAGGCAGTTCCTTCCTTGCAGAGGAAGGTGGACATACAAATAGAGGTTCCCGTGAGCAAGCGAAGAAGGACGAATGTTTCTCATCAGAAAAATCATGAATCTATGAACCAGCCTTATTCTGTTCTTTCCCACTTTTAAAGCCTTACATGCCTTATTCTCAACAATTCTTGGCATTGCTTTTCTCTCGAATTTCTCAGAATAATCACAGCCAAATCAAGTATGGATTACAGTAATTTTGAAGTGAAAGGCTTTTGGATACATCCTTTGGTTCTTTTGTACAGGGAGAGTAGTGGGGGGAAATATTTAAATAGTGCAATAGAAACAAATGTGGCCTTGAGAGCTTGCGCTGTTGTGAGCGCAGTGCTCTCTGCAAAGCAATCCATTAAATTGGATCCCATTGCTTTTGCATTCAACTTAATGGACAGCGCTGGAGTAGTGACTCATTGGACCACCAGTATTATTGCCTAAAAATACAGCAAGAAAACATTTGATTTTGATTGATATTTCAATGAGTCACCCTTCCCAACAAAAGGGATTAAGGAAAATGTCTTGTATTTGTCAAAGTGATTCTCATCTTCTTGAGTATAGCCATTATTTAAAAAATAAAGTAAGAATTCTCTGAATGTGTGCAGGTCCACTATTTTTAGAGAGTTGCATGGAGCAGGCAGGACTCAACCATCTTGTCTTATCTGTCCCTACATATAAGAAGTTCTATTGTTAAAGAACAGTAATTATCAACTTTTTTTCTGTCTCCTGGACAGACATTAGCCCAGATGTCTTTCCCACTCCCTCTCTGCCCTGTCGGCAGGGTAGACCAAGGGAAAATTGGCTCAGGTTCCCCTTTTTTTACTCCTCTTCTTGCTCTGAAGACCTCTGCCCTGGTGAGCATATCAGTCTGCCGGTGCTGCCTTGTAGCTGATGTGTTTTCCAGACGGGAATATATCCAGCCGTTGCCATCTCCAATGAGAGACACGATGCTTCTACAAAAGGACCTATGAGGATGCCCAGGCAGAGCTCAATACCTTCCAGTTGCTCCTCCACCCTATCTATCTTTCCTAAAAAGCATGTGGTCTTTCCAAAAAAGCACTCAGAATCTTTACACACAGGTTTTGGGTGCAGAAAGGAACCTGCCTCTAGTGATTTTTGTCCCTTAAATTCATTGCTGACTCCAAAGAACCAGACTCTTTTAGGAGGCATCTTTGGAGCCAGGGTGGGTTAAATATCACTTGCTTCCTCTGAAATCGCCCATTCAGTTTTTGTGTTCACATGTTTCTGATGCTGCTTTGGGGAGCGTGCTTGTGAAGAGGCATATACAGAGCTAGTAACATTTGTTCTAAGAGGGGAGAAAACAAAAACAACCAAAACCAAACCCCATCCAGCAGAAACAATGCTTTCCGCAGTCACAGCCTCTCCCGTGCTTTTATTTTTATTATGATTTTTGGTAGAGGACTTTCAGTCCAGATGATGCCTCCCTGCGAGAAAGCATGCAAGAGACCACGCTCTGCTCCAGGCACAAGAAATTCCTGGTACAGCATGTCCCAACCGGAGAGCAGAGGCTTGTCTTAAAGCCTGACGGATGGGCCTCCTCAAGAGGAAACGGGGATTTCAAGCAAAGACCGAAACCTTGTTTATGCTGACAAAAACAGTCATTTTGCTTTCTCTGCCAAATAGTGAGTGTCCAGTGAGTCTAAAGAGAGTTTTTGACTAATGCAGAATAAAGTAGGAATAAGTTGCAAATTTCCCTAAAGCTCTCCTGCAGCAGCTCTTGGGAAGGGCAGGTTAGGGCAGGTTTAATTCAGGTAATCCCATTTCCTTGCCTCACCTCCAGGAGTCCATGGCCTGAAAAATTCAATGTTTGGAAGTTAATAATAGCTTTGAGAACAGTAATATTTCCATATCACTTCCAGCTTCTTGCAAAATCTATTTTTAAGCTGGGTACCTTGACAACACGACCAAGCTCTGCCTAGCAGGAGCAGTACTGGGCTAGGAGGATGCTTATTCTTGAGGCTCAGCCCCGGTTCGGTGTGAGTAGACAGCAAGGGAAATACAATCTAAGAAGAGATGCAGATGCTGAAAGGGGTATTGAGTTTTTATATGTTTCTGGAGAGTTGTGCTTGCTTCCAGCCAAACAGAAAAGTGGGACATGTCCTTTGGCGGGGCAGCGAGCAGCTCTCAGCACTCATCTGCTGTCACCTTTCTTTGGCTTGAGCCAGATGGGTTGATCTTGGCAGCATGTTCCCAAATGGGAGATGCAGAGCTAGATAACGCAAGTAAACAAGGCTGTAATTCTTCAAGTTTATGTGTATATTGTTTCAGTGTCTGTGGTGAGAAACGCTCCAGACAGCTGGAAATTAAGACTGTAATTTGCTGGGCTCTTCAGGTCGCTTTCTGACATTCCCTCAGTTCATCGTAGTTTAATAGAGGTTACATTCTTTTTCTTTTCTTTTTTTTTTCCTGAAATACTTCCAAAAGAAAACACTGCTGTCTTCTATGATTTTATTACGGGTAGTAAAATAATGGGATGGGTGGTGATTGTACTTGAACCAGTTTGTTATCCGCAAGCAGAAGGTTTATAATCGAAAGGACAGTGAGGTGCTGCAATAAAACTCATGGCCAATTTTAGGAACAAATTAAATAATTCCTTGCAAACATTTCCTTGCGATAGAGTTTCTCTTGCCTTCAGGCAAGAGGATGGATGTGTCCCGTCTCATCCTGTCTTCTGTGGACTCAACTAGGTGTAGAAAACTTGCAGATAACCATCAGTAGGTAAAGTGGTAGCAAGAAGCCGCAGCAGCAAACCTTTTAATTTATGTGCAGAACTCTGAAAAAATGCATTAAGTGACAACACAATACAGGGCAAACACAGATTTATGGCTTTAAATGAAAATGCAAGTTCACAAGACACAAACTGTTTTCCTAGCTCTCTGTGAGCCAAATGGACAAGGAATTTTTTGACAGCAGTTTCCTCAAAATCCTGGTGTAGGCATATGACCTTGGCATCCCTCTGCTTGATGTGAAAAAGAAGGGTTTGTGGAGGAGAGAAGGGATCCCAGACTTATTGTTTTTTTATGCAGAATGGTTGGTGGCCATATGAGATCCACTGCTCCTCCCAAGAAAATGGCATTTAAAATGTAAATATTTCACACCAAATCTGGCTTTACTTTTCTGGAAGCTGAGCATTAATATTGATTCCTGAGCCTCTCATGTTCACGTTGCATTGAATATCATCTGTCATCATAAGAAATATATTATATATGTATATTTTTCCTTATCTTCCACAAGTTCCTGAGTGGGTAAGTACAAAAACTGTATTTTTTTGTTCTGAGATCTAAATACTTTTTGTTCTGAGATCTAAATACTCAATGGCATTTTGCTTTCAGATGGTGGCTTGGATTTTGGTGGGTCTTCTTAATGCTCCCTAATTTTATTAGGTGCAGCTTGTTTGTCATTAAGCAAGCAGACCCCTCAGGCTTTATCTCAGGACAGACTGGAATAAAACATCCAGCAACTCAACAGCTCTGCTGTCACTGCAGTATCTTAGTACCTGTGCAGAGTTGCTTTTGGCTGTTCCTACGTGTGTCAGGAGAGGAATTATTTTGGCACTTGGTATCCCACCAAGCCATCAGATGCTCAGCTGAATATCTGCAGTTGGATCCCCATGGCTCACAAGCGCTGATAAATCCCTCCCTGGCTTATTTGCCAAGAGAGCAGGGGAACGGCAGGCCCTGCCTTTGCAAGCAGATTAATTCCCAGTGATGCTTCTTAGTCAGCTATCCTCGACGGAGAGCCAGCATCCAAGCACGGGTATCGGCATCCCGAGTGTGCAGCCTGTTCCTAAGGTACGTCTCCACCGCCTTCCTCCCACAAGGAGATCAGAAAGAGAAGCAGGTTGCATTGGCTGGAGCACGGACCCCACATGGCAAGCAGGGAGGAGGCTCTGACCTCCCAGCACTGGTGGGGAAGCTAGAAGCACAAGAAAATGTCTGAAAAAAAGTGGATTTAGGCTGAAATTATAAGCGGGGGTTTTTTTTCATTTTTTCATTTTTTTTTTTTTTAAAGTATTTTGGGGAAGGTGGTGTTTTCTACCAGAAAATGGTTCACACCTAAACAACCCTTCCTAGTGGGCTTCTAAATGCTGCCTTCACAGGCATCTCTAGCAGCATCTGGAGGTACTGGAGGGCAGTTTTATTCTATCTCGTGGCAAGTTGACATTTCTTTCAGTAGGGATCAGTCTAAACTCTGGTCCTTTGGCACCTTAATTAGTTGATAATGAGGAAGTCCATGCAGCTACAAGGGTCCCAGGATGGTGCTGCTCTCTTACAGACAGAGAAGAAAGAACAGCAAAGGTAGTGTAATTACAGCACTCCGTAAGGGGAAATTGGGGATGAAACTACTTTCCTTGGGGTTTTGGTTCAATCCAAAACCTCACGTTCGCTGCGTGGCTTCAGTATTTAAGTAGTATGGTCCCTTTCTGCAATTGCACATATATCGGGCATGACCAAATACCATGCAAAGACCACGTGCATATATCTGTATATACCATTGCAGGTGGGTCATAGGATAAATCGGGCTGCGTGTGATCTGAAGAGGCCTCTAGTCCAACCTCTTGCTCAAAGCAGGGTCATCTCTGCATGGAGCAGGGAAGCTGTCAGAGCCAGCAAGGGGACTGCTCGGCATAGACAAACCTCTGCCTTCGTGTGCTTTAAAGATGCATCTTCAGTCCACTCAATGGAGATATGGGCTTGAAGTATTGAGGTTTCTTGGAGCACTTGGAGAGCAAATCTCTGCATGAAGATGCTGGAAATGCAGTCAGCTGGGGAGGACTAGAATTATGGTGTGCCTTAATTCCTTAATGTCCGGAAAAAGTAGGATGTTATAACACTTGCAGAAGTGTCATGACTGTAAGGAGAGAAAAACACGTCTCCCCAATCTGCTTTTGTTCCTGCAAAATGCCAATAAACAAACAAGAGATGTAGAAAGAAGAGCCATATGTTGCTTTAAAATCTTTTAATGCAATTCCTTTCATGGAAACATTGGAGGAGATGTGCAGAAAGAGCAAAACTTTTGTAATGAAAGAGAAAAAGGGTCAGCCCTTGGAAACAGCTGTAACAGGCAACAGCAGAAGATTTGGTTCCATCCCTGAGAAACTTCTCTGCAGAGCTTTGGCCATAACCAAAACCGATGCTCAACCCTACTTGTGTTACCCTACGTGTAGACCCAGTTCTGAAAACAACCAGCAAACAACACAAACAACTTTTTTTGTTTGTTTGTTTGTTTGTTTTTTGTTTTTTGTTTTGTTTTTAAATGCAAAATGAGTCAAAATAAACAGTATAGCAGCAGGTCATATTTTCAAACTTTCTGATTTTCTGAAAATGCTGAATATACTATGAGATTTCTAGATACCTGATGACTGCTCTTCTTTGGACCTAAACACAAACCATGCTCACCAAATCTCTGTACTGTACTACCCCTGGCTAGATCTTCGGTTTTAAGCTTAACCACTGCTCTCCCTTGCTCCTCCTGCCCCGCAAAAAGAAGAGAAAAAAAGAGAAAAACAGGGAAAGAAAAGGAGGTAAAGGGAGACAGCCTACTGAGACCAGTCCTAAGCCTAAAGATGGAGAAAAGTCCATGGCCATAGTGACCCCACCCCTTCCTTGAGAGCTGATCCAGCTTGCTATCTTTGCAAATGCACCCGAGTTCCTACCATGACACTAAAAACACTGTTCAGCTTCTGGACTAGGACAGATGTAGCTGGATGGGAAAGAAGCCTCAGAAGAAGATGGGAAATAACATTTTATGCAAAAAAAAAAGGTCATTTTATTTCGTAAAGCCACAAGAACACTTCTCCAGTATCTACGTAAAAGATTGCAGCAAGATATTACGGATTTTGAGGTCAAGGCACATGTCTTCTGTGTCATTTTCCCTTGTGTTGCCAGGGCATCAAGTCTCACCAGCCTTTATTGACTTGGGCAGGAGGTCAGCTGCGACTTGGGCTGGTCATCTAGGACTTCCATACTTCTCAAACACACAAACGGTGGTGGTGGTGGGCACCACACTCAGCTGAGAGCCCACTTGGACGTAGGCTTTAAATGCAATGCGCTCCCTACATGGCTGCTCCGCTGCAGTTCCTTAGTGCCAGCTGTGGTTGGGATACCTTCCAGAGTCTGAGCAGAGCTCCTAAAAAGGGAATTTGTTTAAATTTGTTTAAAAATGAAGCAGTTAGTTGTCTCTCAAGATGCCTGTGAGATAAACAGAGCCGCACCAGGGAAAGGGGCCGATGAAAGCAGCTTCGTGAAATTAAGCCGGCTGGGGAAATAGAGCACGGAGTAGACAGGGAGACTCCAGTTCCCAAACGGCCTGTCACGCTGGGAATGAAGGATAAGCTTGGCTTGACTTCCACAAATGGCACGCGCATCTTCTGCCTCAAGCATTTTCTGGTGTTCCCTGCTTAATCCATGAGATGAAAGAGGGCAAATTCTCCTTCCTTTCTCAGGACTAGCAGCCAGGCAAGGGAGCCAGCTCCTCCTGCTTGCATTGCCTTCCTGTATTGCCTTCTGCTGGAGAAGTCCAACGTTCAGTAGACCATAACCCAGGAGCCAGGCTGTTTAAGGGAAACATCATGAGGAGGGTGGATCTTCATGATGCAGACCACCTTATACTACACACAGAAGGACAGTCAGCCATTCCTTTTGGCTCTGTAGCTGTGAGGCAAAATAACTGTATTTAAATACAGTTTATACTCCCTTTGGGAGTGTATTTACAGAGGGAAGAGCAGTGGGGTGGCTCAGAGAGGGGGATGAGCCACCATCCCCTGTACTCCATAGGCCCGGACAGTGCTGGCCAAACAACCAAGCTGACATGCAAGCTGTGGAGAGGAGCACTGCCTAAATATACTGTTACAATTAAACACGGAGCATTCTTGCAAACTTTGATAAGATTTAAACCTATCCAAATTAAATCAATGTCTGTAGTGATACATCCACATACACGCATGAGGGTTTTTTTTTTTATTATTTTTTTCATGCACATTTCTTGGTTGCTTTACAATTTCTGGAGGCTTTCTCGTAAGAAAATAACTCACTTTTAGAGACCAAAGCTGAGATAAAAGCGAGACTGCAGATGAGGAATTTGGATAGATTTGGAAGCATTTAGTTGAGAGCGGATGCACAATTCATTAAATTGAGTCAAATAAGGGGAGTAACCAAGCTAACCGATCTGCTGAACTAATTTAACATATTCAATGCATCCAGAAGGAAGATGGAAGTATTTTGGCAAGATTTATGTCAAATATTCCTCTGTCTGCATCACTGGGTTTAATGCAACAAGCAACGAACAGAAAAGAAGTCCTCCCTTCTCCTGGAGGTTCCCACCACAGCAATTCAGAAGCCGCCAGAACCAACACAGGCCACCAACATGTCCCAAAGATCCAAGTGTTGCCTGAGCAGCTCTGGCACTATGCTGTTTTTTACATAGAGATGCTCCTATTAACAAGAACCTTATGGGAGTGGGACAAGAGAGGTGCCTGGGGCTCCCTAACACCCCATCTCAGGGTCACCTTGTTCATCCAGTCCATGCCCATCCCAGAACTGGTCAGCGAGATCTCTAATGTCATTTTCCGCCAGTGAAATAGGCTGAGAGCTCCTCTGGGAGCTCCAAGGCACTGGGGCACAAACGAGTGTCTTTCAGACCCACGGAGACATTGACATGTGGCTTGTAAACCCATGGGGATGGATCAGCCCTGGTTTTTGGAGGATGCCTACACTGCAAACCAACAATGGCAGGTGTAGCTGCACGAGGAAACGTTTGCCTACTAAGATTTTCTTTGGAAAAGCTTAAACCTTGAAGAAGTTTAAGAGAGGTGCCTGATGCCAAGTGTTTTTCCAGCCTTAGTTTATCAGGAGAGCCCTGGAATTTTCTTCCTGAAGTGTTGAGCAAGCCTTATACATTTCAAGCTATTTTGGTGGAATAAACACCAGTTTTGTGCACTTTCGTGTGCTTGGAGTCTGAACCAAAGCAGCAAAGTGACTCTACCTCTCACATACAGCAGCCTAAGGGTAATCCCCCAAAGCAGGGCCCGATGAAGAAGCTGGACACTGTCGTCCAGCCGCTTCAATGGGAAGGCAGTGGGAAGGGGAGATGCCGGCACATTGACACCTTGGCTGCCCCGTAGCAGTGATTTAAGCCAAAAGGCACCCTCGGGATACCCTGGGCATCCGCTGGGTTCCCTTTCCTCTGCTCCGCTCGCCTCTGCCTGAGGCCAGATGGGATGAAACCGGAGCAGACTTGTGTATCAGACACTTGGGATAACACTGCAGCTGAGACATGGCCTGTGAGAGATCCCAGACGTGAAAAAGGGGGACAGCGCATACGGCTAGGGCAAGTGTGCAAAAATGCACTGGAAATAACCTTATGAGGCTGGCTTGCTTTGGAGCAGAATTAGCATATAAATCTGGTGACTTATTTGGCATTCTCTGTGTGCTTCTAAGCAGCAGGAATGCAGCTTGTTCTTTTTAGCTGGGTATAAACATTTATGCTCTCCTTTCTGACCCTATCACTTTGATCTCCTCCATATACTTTTCCAGCAATGCCTACTGGCAATGGAAAAAGGCATTAGCCTTAGCTAATTTGTTTTTCCTTTATATACAACTGCATTAAGTCTTGGGAAATGGGACAGTGAAGTGGTACGCGGAGCTACAGGGCAAATCAGGGCATCAGCAATGCTGCAACAAGGTTCCCCCACGTGTCATGGGAGGTAGTGGAGGTTTTGGGGTTGTGGTATTTTTTCTTTTTCATCTTAAAAGACCCTGCTTTCCATTCTTCAGTGCTAAATGCTTTGCTGCCAATAGAAAAAAAAAATAAGATGCCCTGAACATTTATGGGAGCTGTTTTTACCTGAGCAAAGAAGATTAAAACAGAGACAAACCTGATGCTCACAAAGGATGTGCAAGGATCCTGCTGCCCCTGGGGTAGCATCTTCCACTGAGAGAACATTTGGAGATTTGTTTTTTAAGTAAATCAAGCACCTGCTTCATAGTCCACCAAAATCAAGGTGGAGGTTGCAGGTTGCTAGAGTCACCCTACAGTCCTGACAGTTGGTTGGTTTAAAAAAAAAAAAAAAAATCTGGAGGTGAATAAGACCTTCATGGCTTGCCTGGGTGAAAGGGAGAAAAAGAAAGCAGAAAAATGACCAAGCATTGTGGGCTGCCACTGGGTTTTAAGAATGTCCTTCGAGCAGCACAAGCTTCAGCAAACCTCAACGCCACCCTTGGGTCTGGGTGTCACTCGAGGGCTCCAACCAGGAGAAACATCTACCCCATCCTGCTGGCACCTCATGTTGGCCTTGGCCAGGACAAACCGGGCTTTCCCCAAGCTGCTGCGTGTGTATTCCCGGCTTGCTTCAGTCTTACTTGTGGACATCACAGTGCATTGAGGCACTGAATTGCTGTTTCCTTAGTTACAAATATATTTTGAATGGAAAGGGAAAAAAAAAAAAAAAAGGTGCAGGGAGGATTTTATGTTTTAAAGGGCAAAGCACTATGCCAGAACGGTTAACTGCTGCTAACCGGCTGCAGCATGCAGGAGCTTTCCCTTAGCATAGAAAACGTGGTCTAAACTCGTGTAATTAGGACAAATGCTGGTGCAAAAACAAATGGGTGTGAATATGCCAGCTGGGCAGGTAAGATAGAATGGGCCCTCGTGCTTGCAAGTGAGTAATTTCTGTAATCACTAAAAGCCATTCATTTCCCCCAGATAAATACCCTTCCATCTTTGGATGGAAGCAAATAAATAAATAAATAAATAAATACATACATACATAGGAGGAAAGGTAGCATTTGATGGCTGGAGCTGTGTTCAAGGCAAGATGTTTCTGAGACTGACATGATTAGCAAAGCCCTTGGCTGTCCTTCAGTTTGGACAGGCTGCCTGCACACTATATTTTGCTTCTAAATTCCTCATTGGCATTTAAATTAAACCACTTCTCCACCCTGCCTCCCCTCAGACATGTCAATCCACCATTCCTTTTGGCTGTATCACAAAAGAGAGGGAAAATCTTTGTTTCTTGCATTCTTTTTTATTTCAAGGTATTTGAGGCTGGAAGTCCATGATCGCAGTGAGTTAAAATACTAAAGGGGGATTCAAATAATATAATCTGATTTTTGACAACCATATGATCACAGCGACAGTAGGGAGACTTTCTTGAAATCCCCTTGTCTCAACATCCCATATCTAGAAGGGGAATTATCTATTTATGTTTTTTTTAGGTTAGGCTATAAAATCTCCAATACAAAACGTGAAGCATTTAATACAGTAAATTCCTGGTGTCACCTCTTTGAATCCTCCAAAGCTAACAACAACAACAACAAAAGGATATGGTAGAATTGCAGTGGTGCGTTAAAGCCAAGCCCCATGATGCACATGCCGGAGGATTTTGGCTTACCCATGCACCTGAAAACTTTGTGACCCTGCAGACCCGAAATGCAATGAGAAGGGAACTGTAAATATTTATTCCAGCTTGACAGCAAGTTATTGGCAGTGTGGAGATGTTCTCCACCCAGCCACACCAACTGGAGCTGAACCTTCTTCAGCGACCAGGCACTGTGGATAACCTGCATGTGTATTTGCTCTCCACGGTCCAGATCACACCCCTCCTTGAAGAGCTATTCAGTCCTGGCAATGCTCAGGCAGCTGTAATTTGTGCAGCTGGAACAGACGTGAATAAGAAACCCAGCCCTGCTAAAGTGTCAGTGCAAGTTTTCGGGAACTGGCCTTCTGGTGGAGATCCAGCAGCCTACTGTGTGGTTTTGATTAAGATCTACTGTTTTCTCAGGGCTTTTCTGACATGGTCATTATTATGGCTTGCAGAATTTCTCATGGTGTCAGTAAAGCAGAAACTCCATCCTGACACTATTTAAACTGGGTGGCTACTGTGGCATCTGCCAACTTTTGGCCACACACTAGTGCAGGCTTAACCCATTTGTGGAGCCTCTGGTCATGAGCCGAGGGCTTTGTGGTTTGAGATGGTGCAGGTTTGTCTGGAAGGTGCAACCTGTGCTCGTATCTGAATGTCCTACAGGCAACAGTGAATGCAATGTGGGTTTTCCTGGGCCAGGGCACAGGAAAATGTGCATGAACCTATAGACAGCCCGTTGCTCCTGCTCCATTCTGGGAAGCATCTTCCTACTTCACTTTGTCCAGCTTCATTTGTGATGGCTACAAGGAAAAGCACTATCTAGGGATATTAAGTACATGTTATTATTTATAGATGATTATAAATATTAACTTTCATCCTTGCTCCTGACATCAGACCTTTCTTGCTGCTGGATGCCCTGCTGAAGCAGCTGTACTGAGGATGAAAAACTCTACAGCGAAAGGCTTAAAATACATCGTACTAGGGTATTTTTATCCCTGAGGTCAAGCAATAGACTGAATTCATCCCTGCTGTAGCGGAGTGAGTTAAGGATTGAATATCGTCATAATATCCTACTTTTGGCTTTGCAAACGGGATTCGTTTGTCTCATTAAGGAAGAAAGCTGAGCCAAAGATCGGAGCCCTATAAAAATCAGACCTAAGAAACTTCGTTCTCTCTCATCGTACACTGTGGTGTGCTCATTTTCTGACCATCCCAGCCCCTGTATGGATAGTTTTCCTTCTTCCAAGATCAGATTCCTTCTAAATGAAAGACCCATTCTTAGATCCTTGCTGTGCATGACAGGAGAATGTGATACTTTATAATAAGCTTGGATACTATTTCCTTCCTTAGGCCTTTCCTAAGCCTACAGAGAACAGTGTCTTGGAAAACCAAACTAATGAATTAGCAAAAAAACAAACTATTAAAGGAACCAAAAGTATTATTCAAACCACTACAGGCAGCTCAGCTGCCCGTCTGTAAATAACAACTTGCAGATGTGCAAAATTAAGTAACTGCAGTGTTTTGCAATTCATCTGAACTCCCAGCATTAAGAGTGTGGGTCAGAGCGGAGCTGGCTCGTGAGGCTCAGCCTTGCCTTTGCCCCTGCCCTTGCCACACATAGAGGACAGCTAGGACAAACCATAGGGGATGCAGAAGGGCATGGGGACACCCACTAGCTTTGTCACTAACTACCCATCTCATGAGTTCCTTAGCAAGGCCCTACAGCAGACTCCTCCAGCTGTTCCTCCTTCCTGCAAATACAAAGCCTTAAATTTTGGACTGACCCTTTTTTGAAGTGTCAAGACAAAAGAGCAGGTGGGGATTATTATGGCAGTTTTACTGACGGTCTGGAACTGGTTTCAAGTGCTCTGCTCCACTCAGGGAAATCTTGGAGGGTAAACGGATATAGCCTTCCAGTGTGGAATAACAACCCTGTTTCCTCCATGCTAGGAATGACAAGATCATTCTTCATCTTTTTTTTTTTTTTTTTTTTTTGTGATTCAAAGCCATAAATATAAAAGGAGAGGGTAGGTGAGGAGTAAAGCAGACACTGGGATTTTTGGCTAGCACAACAGCTTCTACATGCAGGAGTGAGCAGGTAGTTTCACCAGGCACTTGCAGATTGCTTAACTGGCCCATGCAAGTCCATTAATGGAGCTGACTGCCTCTCAGCACCCTCTCGTGAATGATCAAGACCAAAAGCTCAAGTGCAGATAGCACAGGACACTCCTCCACTTCCTTAAAGCTTATCATCTATGGCGCCTCAATAATGCCAGTTACAGGAAACAGGATGTCATGAGTTGCAAAGAGAATTTATACAAAGTGGAGAACTTCTTCATTCAAAGCTAATGGGCACAAACATGATTTTTCACTAGTAAGAGCTTTTTGATTCATGTCTGTAAGCCGTTCGATTCATCTCTCTACCGTCCTGCGTCACCTCTCCTTGCAGGAACCAATCCTGGGTATATCCTTGGGGTTGGACTAGATGACCTCTAGAGGTCCCTTCCAACCTTAGGCACTCTATGATCCTATGATTCTATGATGTGGTCCCTTGTTACCTGCCCACAGCTCACAAAGTGAGTCTATCAGTCCCTTAACTCCATGCTTTAGTAGGTGGAATGACACAAGAGCCCTAAACATGAGAGAAGAAGACTCACTGTGCTTGATACCACCCAAAAAAAGAATAAAAGGGCCCTGCATAGAAGACCTCCCGGGCCAAGATTAGAAACCACAGGCAGATGCAGTATGAGGAAGGAGCTGCTGCTTGGTGAGACAGGCAGCTGGATCAGCAACAGTCTCTCTGTTTTATCCAGCTTCCTTCATGGTTTTGGTTGGGAAATATTTTGATTGCTCTTTCTCTTTTCTTTTTTCTTGTTTATTTTCAGTGAGGAGGAACACACTCTTGCTAGAAGCTCAGGATGGCTGTGTGCTGACTAGCTGCTCTTGCTGGAAAAGTTACCACTTTTGGGACAGATATTCTGCAAGAGGAAGATGATCGGAGTCAAAGCAGGCTCTGAGTTTGACTATGAAACCCAGCCCATAAAAATAAGGGTGAGGAAATCTTGTCATGGATCAGTACTATCTCCTGCCTCACGAGCTTTGTCTTTGCTAGAAATGCAGTAAAAGAGCAGAGGCTACTAATGAGGTAGGGGTTGTTGAGACTGGAAAGAGTTTGAAATCAAGTTGACATGAGGTTCTACAGCGGGGCAAAATCTGTTGTTGAAGCAAGGGATGGGGGAAAAATGTAATTACTACTTCTTTTGAAAGTCAAACTTCATAATCTTCATGTTTTCCACAACACATTGGCTCCTAATCAACAGGTTTCCCAGCTGAGGAAGTCTTGGAGTTAGGTTGATCTTACCAAGGGATATCTGTTTTGTACACTAAGCATGGTCCCCAGGAGCAGGCAAAGAGGCTGGGAGATGGATGAATATGAAGGAGTAGCCTGATCCCTAAAAGGTGCCTTTACAGCTGCTTTGAGGAGTACAGAGAAGCCAACTGCTGAGAATCAGTCCAAAGCTGTGAGACATGCGGCAAAAATATGGTGTGTCACAACAGAGGTGGATGAGAAGGGAAGTGTGTCACATCCAGCCGGCAGTAGATCCAAGGACACAGTCCCTTTTCTAGAGAGGCATGTTCAGGCTGTAACCCCTGCTCAGCTGATGGCCAGCTTGGCGTTTCTCCAGCCAAGTGCTCTGCCAAGAGTAAAGCTGTTTTACAGTGCAAGAGCTGACGTGCAACTAGAAAAGAGGAACAAGACTATGAAAAATAACATGAAAACTATTTGTCGTGGAGCTAGCAATGGTGTTATCTCAGCTTCTTTCATCAAAAGACAGTCTGGTAGGCTTTACTCTTAGTCCTTAGCTGCCTCAAAAACACCATGTCATTTGTATCTCTTAACCAGCTAGGGCTCCTACTATATCCCTAACTCTCTGAACCTTGTAATTGTATGAGATTTTCACCTGTCCTCTTAACCAAGGTAATTTCCTAATCAGGACTGCAGAGAGAGTCTGAAATTGTAGAGCCTTTCTTTACTGTCTCCCTCTACTACAGCTTACAAGACAGAAAGCAAAGCAGCTTGTTTTGCAGAAACATAGTTTTGAAGTCAGCCCCGGGATCTGGGGGGGCTTGAATCATGCTTTTTGAATAGCTGGGCTTGGCAATTTTGCATTAGTTGGCTTCCAGCCCAGATGAATAACTAAAAAAGAGGCATGTTTGGATTTCTGTGGTGCTCATCATTTATTTCATAAGCTACAACAGGAAGTTTTTAGGCAGAAGCAGGAATGCAGTTGCAATGCCTTTTCTGTTAGCATCTCAGTTTAAGATGAGAGAAACACCCCAGATTCCAACACTTTTTTCTTACCCCAACTCATACCTGACACTAGAAATGCATCCATGAAGGTTGTTGAAACCTAACTGATTCGTATTGTTGTTCTTGTGATGTTTTAATACGTTTTTTTTTAAACTCCAAGTCTCCTGGGATTAGGAGATGGTCTTTTTTTTTTGTCTCTTTCAAAAAGCAAGCAGTTGGTGTGTATATTTTTTAAGCATGCTAATATGAAGCATGACCCAACTGGATCATGAGAAACACCGTGTGCTGGTGGATGTAGCATCAGGCTCTCCCTCTTGAAAGAGCATGAGCTGATGAGAAGCATTTTCATTTGCACATGGAATGAGGAGGGATCTGCCACCTCTGTGCTCAGAAGGCGGCTGAAGGGATGTGCTCATCATGGTACCTGTTCTGTGCAATGTTATTCCATTTGTATCCAAGGCAGGGAGAAAGAAAAGAAATCTAGGACGATTGTAAATTAAATTGTAGTGGAAGAGCAAGTGAAGACTGCACAGGCAATTTGGTGGTATTTCCCCAGCCTGTGAGTTTAAGGAGCTTATGCGTATATTAAGATAGGGCCAGAGAGGTGGCAGTAACTGCAGCCCCAGAGAGACTTTGCAGAACTCGCACAGCTGAGGCCCTAGATGGGATGGCTTTTTGGTCTAGCACTTGTGGAAATCAGGGCACTAAATGAAGCCCCTTCTAAACATTTCACTTTTGAAGGACTAAAAAACCCAGGGCACTCAATGATGACAAATTTCCTACATATGTGATGCATCTGCAGATATAACACAGCGCTCCCTAGGAACTCAACTTTTCCTGCCATAGAACTAACTGCTTTTTTTTTTTTTTCTTTTTTACCAGGTTTTGTGATTCAAGGTCCTAGCAAAGGGGGTTTGGACAGCATCATTTTCTTTTACCCTTTCGCATCTTCTTCTGCTTTTGCTGAAGTGCCAAGCCATCCCCGGGCAGGATCTTTGGTTGCCAAAGTCGCTGACACGACCTGGCCTCCCCTCTGTTCCTCTCACAGCCACAGGAGGCCCAGACTCATGCCACAGTGGTGGGTGCGATGTGACATCTCCACCTGCCCCTCCACAACAGCTGTCCACTCATCACCACCACCACCAGCCCTTCCATCCCTCTGCAGAGAGGGGCATCCTCGTGCTCTGCCGCCTCCTCTCTTTCTCCCGCCTTCTGCCAGAAGAAGGGCAAAGGCATTTCAGGTGCCTGGCTGGACCTCGGCATGGAGGTGACCGTCCAACAGCCCCACTAAGGAGCTCAGAGGTGTCATCGCCCACTGTCTGTGAGGGATCTTTTGCCAGAGCAGTGCAAATCCATATGTCTCACATATGTGCTAATTTCCTCACTGTCCCTGCCAGTCTTACCTCAGCTTTAGGCACTCAACCTTTTGAGGTCTAACTAGGAGAGAAAGAGGCTGTTTTAACACCTTTGGAGGAGGCACCTGAAAATTCCTTCTTTTCTTCCCTCCCTCTTTTCTGTTAAATGTCACTAATTTAAATTGTCACTGCTCTAAAGTCCCCACCCAAAGGCTCTATGGTGTCTTGGGTAGCATCAGCCTACATGCTCCTTAGGCGAGACCAAAGGAGGACTCGTCCTTTAGGAGATGGGAGCAGCTTCTGCCACTTGGCATAAGGGACACGTAGGCGCCTTCCCTCTAAAAAACTTTTCCGTGCTGCTTCACAGCCCAGAAGAGCAGCCCCTTTGTGCCAGGTTGATCTGACACCGCTCGTCACCAACAGCCCCTGGGGCCTCGTGGGCTTCTGAATGCGGCCAGCTCTGTGGGCAGCTGGGAGCTGGGAGGCTGGCAGGGAGCCGGCTCTTTGGAAACCCCAACCCTGATGAGTGGTGGCACTGATGTGGCACCACTCGGGAAACAGATGGGAGTGTGTTGTGATGTCCCCAGAGGGCACCTCAATGAAGGATGGAGGGCGAATGTGAGGGATCTGCCCAGAAGGAGACAGACACCTGATAAGCATGGGGAAACCCACGCTCCATGTCTGAGTCATTAAAACCTTGACCATTAAAAATCTGCATGATACAATTAAGTGTATGTATGTACTTTTTTATTTTATATGTGTGTGCGTGTGCACATGTGCATATATGGATATAAATGAAAATCTGTTCCTTCCCCCGCCAAATTGCTATTAAAATACTTATAGACTTGGCAAATCTTGCATTTCTACATCATGAAATTCAAGGAGTTTAAAGTCCAGGTTCCTGCAGTCAAGAGGATTTTAACTTCTCCTCCATTGTCAGGTTGGTTCTGCTGTTTTCAAGTCATTTCTATTCCTCCTGATTGTAGATAATAAAACTTGAAAATGTGACTCACTCTATCTTCAAGTAGCAGGAGGCAAAGAACTTATTTTCTCTTAATAAACAAACAAAAAACCCTATTTTTTTCTAAGTCATATTCATGATTTCACTGTGGTTTTAATGATTATCTCAGCAGACTCCAGCTACCACCATTACTCATTCCCATATGTCTCAGGCTCTATAATTGCCTTAATTTCTTTCATTTTACTGGGTTGCAGACTTCATCATAGCCATGTTTCCCAGCCATGTCTGTCTCTCCAAAACCAATCATCCAGCCTTTTCCTTGAGGTCTAACAATCTCACCACTCTGATGGGATGAGGACAGTTCTAGTTAGCAGACCAAGCCTGGCTGCCCCTCCAAGAAGGGCTTGCATAGTAGGACTCCTAGCAAATAGGACTGGAAATATGGGCATTACTTTGGTAGAGATGATGCACCAAGCACACCTACGTAGTCTCTGTCTGCACGGTTGGTTGCTGAAGCACTTTGCTCTGCAAATGCCTTTTACAAGCGACTTTTTAGTTCTTAGTACAGCTATTGCAAAAGCCATCATTAATTTTGTGCGTTACAATGGTGCTTGGGAGCCATGATCAAGCTTGAGTACATCAAGAAAGGCCACCCTTGACCTCAAGCAGCTGCAAAATTAAATGGTATCAGCAGAGCAAAATGCAGTGACTGTGAATGGAGTTGTTCAGGTCAGAGCAAGGACACAGCAGAGTTAGGAAAAGAAACCCGCTCTCTGGGACCCTCAGCTGAAAGTCTTCATAACCTTAGTCCTTATCTCCTGCGGACTCTTAATTAGCTTCTTCCAACCCAACTTTTCCTCTTGCTTTATCCCCCCTGGCCTGCTCTAACACTTGCCATGGAGGCTTGAGGTATAGGAGATCAAGCGATGGGTCCCATCTTATGCTGCCTTAGTCCCTGGAAGTCGCAGACATCCAGACTTCCAGCTGTCCCTACTTATAAAATACTCTCAGCCTAGCTGGAAAAGATTCTCCTTCTCACTGTGCTGCCAGAGGTCCTTGTTCTGGGAGCAGCTTCAGAGAAACGTATCAAAATTTGTGGCCCCAAGATCTTCTTCATGGTTTACTGTCCTAGATTCAACCCAACAGCAAAGGAGTGCTGAGATGCTGGGCTGAGAGCTGGAGTCACTGCTGTGTGGGCATGGGTACAATCCTAAATAACCAAGGGAATCAGATATAGGTGGTGTTGTCCCTGTAAAGATTGGCTTCAGGCAGACGTCAGTGCTGGGATAAGATATCCTAGCCTGCCTCACTGACTTGTCTCCTACCTCCTTGCTCCATAACTGTTATCAGCTCAGCTGTGTTTGGTAAATCTACTCAGTACAAATGAGAGGGGTTTTAACCCTTTCCATTTGAAGTTAAGCAGATCGGGGAGTGAACATGCAAGTTCTTCTGGCAGATGGGAGCAGATGGCAACTTTGGGCAGAAAAGAGTAGGCGGTGGCTGTTGCCAAGGATTGCATGGTGAACGTGCGCCAGGCCATGCAGAACCACATGCAGATGCTGCCTTACCCGCATAACCACACGGTACTGCTAGACTCAAGGGAAGGAACAACAGATGCAGCCCAGGGTATCAACTTGCCTTTCAAACCAGTCACTCGATCTGCACGGGATTAGCAACAGCCCCAGGCTTCACTTTTCCCAAATGAAGCCCAGCAGTTTTGTGACACTAGTGAAGGGAGACAGTGCAGATATTGATAACACGAGTAGCAAACCCATCAGAGAAGAGCTGATGTAAATCAGCTGCAATGAGAAGAGGCCTCCGTACACTGCCTGGGCTTTCCCTCTTTCCCTCGGCTTCTGTAGGGCTGTGCTGATCTCCCAGGGCGGCAGGACCAGTGGGAAGGCCATCTCCTGGGCTCCAGTGCACACTAGCTGGAGAGAAGGGCACGAATTGCTCTTGTTTTCCTCCAGATTCATTGCACAAGAGCAGTATGTCTTTGAACGAGCATTTGATTTTAGCTTTTTATTAACGCTTGCTTTGCTTTATTAATGTTTTCCATCATTTACTTCATAACATTTTTTGTTGTTTTTTTTCAAATTGGCTTACAGCTCATAGTGGGATATTAAATTAGCAGATGTACTATGAGGGAAAAAATGCGCATAGCTAGTATACGGGACATTCACTGGGAAACAGTATTTCAATCTCTTAATGCTGACAATTGCCTCTCTAATCTCTGTAACATACTAGGTTGAAATTACTTCCACATAGTCTTATTTTCCTAAACTCTGTCTTTTCATAGTTCAGGGAAATAACATGCATGTGGCCAAAGATAAAGTATCACCTAAACTGATTTTTTTTAAAAAAAGCCCATAACTTGGTGCATTGTTAACTGACCTGTTGATGCTTGCTAATGTAAGCTGCTAATCAATCAATGCCTACTTATTCAAAGGTAGGCAAAGTAGGTCAAAAGGTAGGCAAAGTATTTTGCAATAAACAATTTTGTTTATTCAGTTCAGCCCTTTAATTTCCCTGTGTACAAATTTCCCAAAGTTTTATTGGAAATCACTTCAAGTCAGCGGGGCTTCTTGGGCCAAGAACTTCTGGAAATGATTTGAAAAGTAAGTCTGCAAGAGGTTTTTCTTTTTTTTTCAGTAAGATGCAAATTTTCCACATCAAATGCTGCATTGATCTGCCTTTGAGAGTCTGTAGCATAACACATGTTTGCTGAAAAGTCGGCTCATTGATTCATCACTAAACTTGGTAATACCTGAGGTTTTTTTTCTTTAATCACCTTGTTTTCAAGCCTACAGTGAAGCCATGAAGGGTAAATGCAGCCTGCAGCTTCATTGCAAAGGTGCAGTGAAGTCTACCACAAATGTCTAACCTTACAGAATATGATAACTTGTGGTCCTGTTTGTCCTGAAGATATACAGAAGATCTTTCTTCAGAAGCAGTTATTAATCTTTTACACCTCAAGAAACAGAATTCCCCACTCCCAGTAAAGCAAGTGAATCTAGTTAGACTATAAGGAAATTATGTCTTGCAGATTCCCTAAAAGTTGTTGGCTGTGCCAGCGAGGAAGTGACCACTATGATATTCCTAGGGTAGCTTTGACACAAGGCTTTGCTCTAAGGGCTACTGAAATAGTCATGGGCCAACGTGCAGTGTGGTCTTGAATGGCATCAGGTTAGATGGAAGCCCCAGACTCCATACATGTGTGAGATATAGTTTTCCTTGCGGTGCCTGAGGAGCTTATGATTCCTTGCAGGATATAAAACACCTCATACTTCATATCTTCACTGATGGATTCCAGATGTTACTGAAGGAAGTTAGTAAGTGGAGAAGGAATCAAGAGCAAATCCTATTTTTTTTTGTGTTTACCAAAATTACAGGACATAAAAGCAAATCCTGAAAAATCGTGATCGAGGTTCCTTGGAAATGTGGCATATTAGAAGCCCTACTTTCTGACTTTTATCTTATCATTACTACTCTGCTTGCTCTATAAAAGGGAGTGACACTGGAAGTGTCACCTGCTCTCTCCTCATGTCCTCGAGATGGGCTGAGGACAAGTGATAGTTCTCAAATGCTCTTCACACTTTGCAAGATCTGGAGATTTCAACACATAACTAGGCTAGATTACGGCTGCTCTTTAAAGACCGCTTGATGCACACAGACAAGTCCCAGGAGGCTTGTGGATGCAGGTTGGGGAGCAACTGAATAAAACGATGGGTTTCTTTTTTCCCTAGTCTCTATAAATAGAACCCTGGAAAATCAAGCAGGAGTCTTTCCAGCTATCACCATATTTACAGGTATCATTTATTGATTTTGGGCTCCACCTGAGTAGCTGAGATCTAAATATCTTGTTTTATGAATAGACTTTCCCTAAATACCAGAAGAAGTATGTAATCTTGGTGCCTCTTATACTGGCTTGCACTTCTGGAAAATTTAATTTCTTGGGTTAATAGCCGGTAGAAGTTAATTGCAGGAAATCCCACATGTTAAACTTTAACACACGTGTGTGTGCACACACACAGTCTGCTTTAAATGCACACAAATATTTATCCCATTGTGTCCACATGGATACAAAGCAATGGCGATTCCAAGAATTTCTTAAATGCTGCTTTTAGCTAGAGCTGAGCATGCTGTTCACACCAAATGGGCTCTTCTATGATCATCTGTCTGTGTATTAATACAGTGCCTAAGGGCAGATCCCATTGAATAGATTTTACCCCTTTTATTGTGATAAAAAAAGGCTATGAGTAGGTTTTGATTTTACCCAGATGTTTACTGTTCAATATTATTTGCTAAATAATCTCTTTTGAGACACAAAACAAAGGATAGAGACCTGCCTGCCCTGGAGAACATCTTGGGAATGAGGGGAGCAAGTTATTCTGTGTCTGCCTCTTTGATGTCTTTTTCACCTTTTCTGGTGCTGTCCGTGTCAAAACCAGGACATCGTCTTCGACAGGACTGACTTGTTTTTCTCATGTAAAACAAGCAGGCTATTTTTGTCGGAACAGCAGCACTGAGATGTTCCTGCTCTCTCCAGTTGCACTGGCACTTCTGGCCCAGCTCAGCTGCTGAAAGGAAAAAAAGGACATTAGGTGCTTTATTTCTTGGTTCGATAGCAGCCAGGGCATCCCTGTATCCACCATCTCTCTGATGCCTCCGCTGCTTCCCTCAAAAAGAGAGCTGGCTCCCTGGGTCTCCTTGTTCCCTGCTCAGCTGTCAGGATGACCCGCGGTTGCTCTGCCCTGGCAGACGTCTTGTGGTTTGGCGAGCAAGCCGCAGAGATAGAGGCTACCAACTTCTATCTCTTCCCTGCACATGTTGTGGGTTTGTTTCTGTTTCACCGTGCTGGTGGAGCTAGGCTCCAGGAAGAGGTTTTAGGAAGGTCTTTCTGTGAAAGGATAACAGTGAGGACAAGCAGGTCCTGCTAAGGGCCATGGTGCTGTGCAAACTACGTGGCTGAGGGTGTGGAGATGAGAAGCAAGGGGGACCAAGGGTGTAGAAGATGGATGTGACGACTGCACGAGGGGATGGCAGCTAGAGAGACTCTGCCCTGTGCTGCTGCTGAGACCTCCGGGAGCTGCTCCAGGGGTCCTTCTGCTGATGGAGAAGACGAAGCTAAATACAACAGAGTAAAATGCGATCCATTGAAGCAAAGTAACGTGAAATGAAATGCTGTAAATAAAACATGAGACAGATTCATGGAGTTTTGCCGCTAACGACTGGCTGAAGATCTTACTCTCTCCTTGGGCTGGGGCGTTGCTGAAAAGTACGTCAAGGCAGGAGAGAAGTTAGAAGGGAACCAGCAGAGTAGATGATATATTTTTGTGCTCTTCAAGGCAACAGGCTGAATACATTGCATAACTTCACTTTAGCAAAGCAAGGTGGCAAAAGGCACAGCAAGGTCCATTTCTTCAATGACCAAAACTGGATGAAGACCTCAGATGGGGGCTGTTAACTTAGTTTTTGCCTTATTCTGAGCTCCTGGTATCGCTATGAGAATGGCTTCATGATCATGCTGTGGGTCATTGTGCGGATTTTTTGTTTTGTTTTGTTTTGTTTTGCTTTTTTGTCCATGCTTCCCTTTTCTGCATGTAAGTTAGTGTGTGTTTCTAGATGTCCAAATCAGCAGTTGGTTATGAGCTCCAAGGCAGCCCCAAAGAGAGACCTGAAATGACATTCCCCTTTTGCAGTTGTGTCAGATGGAAAGAAAGAAAATAAGTTGAACGGTTCTGTGTGGAAAAGGAGGCACTGAGGAAGAGAAGGGTGTTGTGTAGGCCAGGAAATGCTCCATAAGCAGGAGTCGGACTCTGGAGGAGTGTGACATTTCATCTTCGCCATGATAAGACCTATAGAAAACAGGGAAGTCAGGGAAGCTGCACTGCATAGGGTATTTCTGGTAATGCAAAAAGAGGTAGCAATGGTCAAATTCTTAAAATCAGATGCTAACTTGCATACATAGTTGCTCCATGGTAGAGTTGGGAGAATTGCCCTGATCTCTGGACTCTCCAAAGACACCCAGTTCCCTGGCCATCGCGGTCCACAGCTGTGACCTGGTAACATGCACCAAGCATCGAATGAACTAACCTAATTACAAAAATGCGAATAAAGTGAGATGAGATGGAGAAAAATCATTTCACATTTAATTAAAAAAAAAAACTCTGTAAGGGAGTGTTATGTTGTTTTCTTCGTTGTTTCTTAAGAATGCCTACAGGCATCTCTATTACCATTCACTGTGCGTGGGTTGGGAAAGCACAATATCTAGCTACAAGGATGCTTAAACCAGTGCCCTTCTCTTGCCAACGACTGTCTTCAAGCTTACACTGATTTGCACAGGTAATAGGCTGTCATGCTGGCCCACGAGCTGTCTTACACCCCATCACCTTCTGATATCCGAGACCCTCAGGGCTGGAAGTCTTGTGGAGAGATTATTTTAACCTCATAAACAAGGATCCTGAAGAAGGACACTCCCAGCAAACAAACAACAAAAAAAGCTGCTCGGTACAAGGAGAACTAAGCATTTATTTACATTAACTAGGAAACCTGCACATTGTGAGAAGCTTTACTAGAGGAAAACAGAAAAACAGTTTGTTTACTCAGCCTACAACACATCAAGTTTGTCAAACTTAAGCCAAACGAAAAAGAAAATCTCCAAGACAACCCCAAGTCTGTTCCCCAGGATCTGCACTCTGGAAGCAGTGCAGTTATCAGCTTCAAGGCAGTAATTCCTGGCAGCAAAAAGCATGGGAACATCACTTTCACTGAGAAGATCCAAAAAATTCTACTGCTTCACTGGAAATTTTACATTTCAGCCTAAAATTAGAGCGCCGCAACCTAGCCCGTTCTGCATCTGCACAGGTTTCTTTATGCTTCTGCTGCCCAGATTTCTGCAGCTTTGCTGAAAGGCTGGCTGACTTACAGGCGCGACAATGAATATCACTGTTCAGTGCTGTTGCTATTCAGCAGTTTCAGAATTAGTAGTTTTTTGACAAAGTTATGGCATCAGCACCAGCTGGAGAGCCTTCATACATCCTGATGGCTCCAAAGATTCACTTCTGAATTCTAACTATGCCCCAAAACACAGAAATACTGAAAAATGTTTGTAGGAGGGAAATCAAGAATGCACAAATGAATATGCAGAGGTGAAATTGAGATCAACTTTGAATTAACTCACTTTAATGTAGGTAGAACACTTGACTTTTGAAAAAAAGCATCAGGCACTGCCTTCCTTCTGCAACACTGATCTTTTGACAAACTCTCCAGTCTAAGAAATGATTTTATCTTACTCTGTTCGCCTATAAAAGCTTCTGCAGGCCAAAGTACAAGGGTACTTTTATTCCAGATGATCTTGGGATGGAAGGTTTTGAAGGCTCACTTGGGGATTGCCTAGAGCACACATCTCTGAGCTCTTCACGCTCTTGCTGCTCGCTAGCTGCAGCGTAACCCTATTGACAGCTACTCGCAAAGAGAACGACTGTGTCCAAACACTGCTGCAATCGGACTGATGATAAACCCTGCAAATGCCAACCAATTTTCACACTAAGTCTGGGCTTAGGCTAATGTGAAGCCACAAAGCAGCAACAAAAGAAACCGGCAGTGCTGTTAGAGTGGGATTTCCAAAGCTGCTTGCCATTAGGTACTGGGAATTCAAAGGCATTAGGGCAGCTTTGTACATAAGAACTTAAACCCATGCTTTAAAGTCGAGCACATGTGCATGGAATAGCTTGTGGCAGAGCCTCAGGAAGCTCTCCTGGTGCCACCAGTGGACTGCAGACCTTTGGGACTCCTCAACAGCTGCCTTCCCTGAGCCTTTTTCATTTTCTACACCCACCTGAGTGCAGAGTGGTGCCTTTCTAAGTACTTGTAGGTGGAAATTTTGGCTTGCACATTGCTATTCCTCCTTGTCTTTCTCACACCATCAGACAAGTCAGGAGGAGGACAGCAAACGAAACACTTGGTAGCATGAGAAGGCTGAGCTATCCCCCTTGCTCCGTCTGCATCCAAGTCACAGATCTTGGTTCCTGGAAGCAAAAATCACAGCGCAATTGTTTGGAAGGTACCTGCTGGAAATGCAAAAATACAGAGCTAAGTTTTAAATGTGTTTATATTCATGCTGCTCCTTCAAATATATTGAAAGTGTGTGGATTGTTTTGTGCAGCTAGAGCTGGAACAGAATCAGCAGTCATCTTCCAGCCAGGATATGGATGGGATAAGACTGGCATAATGAGGATATTAAGTACCTGTTAATTTGACAGAAGTGTGATCCTGGGCTGAAGCATAATCCAGATCAGATGGGGTTTTGGTGTTGGCAATTATGAGACCACAGCAACCACTTCATATGGTCAGTGTTTAAAGGTATGTAAACGCGGGTCTGGCAGGTTCTCTTGACAATCCTGGCTGGCATTTACCTGCATCTTTACACATCTGTGTGCTTAGAAACCCATCATTTTATACATCTTCTAAAATACCGCACTTTTCACTGCTAAAAGCTTGCTGAGAAACATCAAATTCAATTACTCAAACTTCCTCTTTTTTGTTATTCTTTTTCTCTGTTTTTCTTTTAAAACAAGAAAATTCTTAGCTTGGCATATGCAATTAAGCATTGAACAGTGATTCTATCTGAGCTGCATAGATGCATTCATTTTTCTGATTCATGTTGGTTGGTATTATTCTAGCCAAGGTCCTTGATATCTTCTGGTAAACTGATGAGTAACACAGTGTGGTTTATGCCGTTGGCTAGCTGAAAAAAAACGGTGCATCAAAATTATTTGCATTTGAATTTTTCAAAATTCTCTTCAGAAGTTTATTGAAACACATAATATGTGCTTATTTTTGGAGGGTGGTGGGGTGTTATTGGTTTTGCACTATTAAGACTGTGTCAAAGAAAATAAATAGTGATGCTAGAAGAATATATGTGGGCTTTTTATTCAAAGGAAACAGTGGGAAGTGCTATTTATATAACGCAAATGCAATGCAGGGAACAGTATGCTAGCTGATTAGTAAAAGCAATTCTTTGTAGAGCTTCATCTTTACTTTTAAAATGCCCAGGGAAGGCAGATGAGGTCAAGCTTTTCTCTCTCTGGTATTGTTAAGAGTAACAAATCGTACCTTGCATTACGTCCAGCCCTGTGGAAAGGCTTGAGATTAGAGACGAAATTGTTTCCCTGTCCTGGACCTGCACCGTCACGCATTTTGAGCCTCTTCTTCTGCCACCAAGCAGCTGATTTCCATGCACGCTGGACACTGCCACAGCACACTGAAGGCTGCAGACAAATAGGGGGGCCATGTTCCACAGCAGTGAGGAAGGAGGTTAAGTTCATCCCTAGCAAAAGAGAGAAAGAGTTCTGCTTTGGCAAATTCAATCTGGTGACAGTTTTGCATATCCTCTGATGGTCCAGGCTGCCGTGTATGCAGACCCCAGACAATGCCACCTCTGTTCTTGCTGTTGATCATTGAGTTATTTCCCATTGGAAGGTTGTAAGGAGCAAGCAGAAAAGTTCTCCATATTCCTGGATGTCTTCAGATGTCGGAGATCAGTGTCCCCTGCTCTGCCCCAAGGGAGACCTCCAAGATGAGCAGAATAAGGGACTCCGTTGTGCTGGTGGCTTCAGTTTTCACCTGTGTCAGTCTGGCTGTCTTCTCCTTAACAGAAATGGTGCCAACAGGTTGAGCAGAGCCTGCTGAGTTCAAGGCAGGAAGGAAAAGAGCCTTGCCTGAGGATTTAATGAAAGTGCTGAATTACCAGATAATGAAAGGGTGGCCTGGTGGATAATTAACTCACTAAAATGTTATCTTCAGCACCAGAGAGCTGTCTTCCCAAAGCTGGCTATTTACTTAAAACATTGCTGCCTTTGTAACTCTATGGCTTAGCTAGGAGTGGAAACTGAAGGCTCATTTACTTCCCTAATTAATGATATAACCTGTAATTATCCAAAATGTTTTGGAAGAGCTCTACAAAGTACATTGCCAGCAGCTGCCCCAGTACCTGACTGTTAATCTGCTTTTAAAAGACAAGGTGGCTTTGGTAGGCCAAAGTGATT
The DNA here is from genome assembly GCA_034781795.1 of Crypturellus tataupa. NCBI lineage: Eukaryota > Metazoa > Chordata > Aves > Tinamiformes > Tinamidae > Crypturellus > Crypturellus tataupa. The sequence goes on along the minus strand of JAWLRI010000446.1, from coordinate 330,425 downwards.
TCTGCAGAAGCAGCGCCTGGGTGGTCTTGTCTTGCCAGAGGAAAACGAGGTCCTATAGGAAACAACATCCTACTTTTTCATTCCCCCAAAATATTTTGAAAAAAATGGGATTTTTTTTTTACATTTATAAATGTAATTGGATATTTGGATATTTAAACAGAACATCTGGAAATACCACGATCACCTCTCCCAGGGTGGCTGGCACCCCAGAGCTGTGGATATTTGCAGCGTGCATGTGCAGATCAGCTCCATGGCACAAGCAGAGTGTGTCTGCTAATTTCCTGAATTAAATGACATGAAAAAAAAAAATCCTATAACCTCCTTTGTGGCAGCAGCATTTATGACACAAGTGCTCTGCCATAAGGATACTCCTAGTTCTGTTCAGGAAAGCACAGGCAGAAATACAGTTGCTCTGTCACTCTGACATCCATTCCTCTTGGATTATAAGCAGGGCAAGTTCAGGTTAAGTTTTTGAGAGCCTAAAGACACATAAAATGTTTGCCCATTAGTAGATAACATTAACTAATGAACAAATGGAGAAGCACAGTCTTATCAGTTAGTATTTAAAAACAAACAGCTTTTGAATGTTTTGTTTTCTGTCTACATTGAGAGAAAATTATTGCAAATTAGTTCTTTAAGTGGATTGCTTAAGCTGCATTTAACTTCCATCTGGCCAGTCTTGCTTTGATTTAAAGCAACCTTACTATTGTTTCAGTTTGGAAATGACTAGATGTAAAGCATTTTGCTTCTCAATTAGATCTTCCACTGAAGGATTGAATAAAGTTTAACTAATCCACTTAAGATCAGTCACTTAATTCAGATTATTTTTTTCCTGAGCAGGTAAAGCCTTGCTCTGCTTTCCGGCCTGCCCTGCTTCATGGCAGACACAGCAGTGTGGCAGCCAGCAGAAACGCCAGCACAGAGCATTTACATTGCAGGGTGTTAGTATAAAGTACATGACTGTTAAGTATCACCAAAAATAATTAGGGCTAATTTGTCATTAAAGCAAAGAGAATAACAAAGCACATTTTGTGATGCAGTTGCTTGCTTTTTCAGAGCACTTGTTCACTTACTAGTGTTGACTTTTAGGCAAGGCCTTTCATTTATTAGTGCAAATGAAGAGAATTCTGGCTGATTAATTAGGTTCTTGCTTCGCCACCAATTACTGATTTCTGTCTTGGAGAAGTAAGTGCTAATTTTGTTGCTCAGCAAGTGCTGCTTCTTTGTGCATGCTCTAACAGCTCAGCAAGCTGTTTTCTCAGCAGTGGCTGTTCCTGGGTCCTGCAACACCATGGCTGGGTGAAGGACTGCCGGTCAGGTTACTCCTGAGTCAGTAACAGAGCTGGTGAAAAGAAATGGGGTAAAGAGGCAGATTCGAGGAATTAAAATCCTTTTGGAGTTGGAAAACATTGCTTGTCTTGGACAGCCAAGTGTTACTATATTTTGGAAGTTCTTTTTGTTCTTTTGACACATAGCAAAGTAGCAGAAATGGGAGATGGGGCAAAAAAGGGGCTTTGGAACTGCACATTAATTTCTAGTAAATACTGGACACATCTGTGTGATATTCTGTTCCTGCTCAAGAGAAATCTTCAGTGCTGCTTCCTTCCAGAGAAGCAGCGAATGAAGGAGGATTACGCACTGCCCGGCACTGGTCCCTCGTTGCCTTTCCCGTATTCCCTCCTTTCTGGCTAACTGGCAGCAGAGAGCTGTTCTGGCTTGCTCTCCTCCACGCCTCTGCTTTGCCCTCTGCTTGCGTAGCCCTTGGCCAGAAATGTCCCAGTGCCTCCCAAATCTGCATTCCCAGCAAGAGTCCCCTGCAAGCCCAGGCTTGATACCGAGGGTGTTGTCTCCTGATATCCCCAGGACATCTTCCAAGAGCAAGCAGGGAGGAGAGGGTAGAACCAGAGCTGTTCCATGCAAAACTGCCATTTCTTCTCAGTGCTGTGGGACACCCTCCATGACCCTCACCAAGTCATGAGCCTTCAGGAAACCAGCAAGGTTAAAAGAAAATCAAAACCAGTATGACGTGCGCTGCGCATAACCTGCTCCTCCACTTGCTGGCAGGTGGCAGGGAAAGCAGATTTCCTAAAATAGACGCCTGGAAACTTGTAATCATGGAGAATGACAGGGCAGCAGAAAAAGAGGGACCTGCAGCGAGGCTGAGTGTGGAGGTGTTAGATGAAATAAGATTTTTGAAATAATTACAAGCCTTTGCAAGTGGCTGCTGCCAAGCAGCAGTCGTACAGCAGTTCTGATTAGCAGCGAACACATCTGCACGCTGTAGGGCTCTCGGCTCCTCAGCAGGGCTGGTTTCCTGGGACCAGCGCTGCATTCCTGCACTGTGCTGCTTTAGGTACCCAGCTGGGTCTGCTGGGACACGATCTGGGTGTCTGGGCATCGTGTCCTCTACGCTTCTTCTCAAGTCCTATGTCTTCTACGCTTCTGTGGGTAACTGGGGTAGAGACAGGGCTTGGCCCAGGACAGGTCACAAGCAGGTCTTGTCCTCATTCATCTGCAGTCAAAACCTGGAGCTTTGGAAACGCAGAGGCACCTGTATCTCTCCCTCAAGCATACCAAGTTCTGCAAAAATGATGTGCGAAAAACTTGAAAGGGTCAATGCCGAGACTGTAGAGTACATGTGCACTATGTGGACTAGCTTGTTTTAGGATGAATTTCAATGTGCAGTTTACTGTACAGATTTGCTGAGGAGTTGCTCACCTACAACAGTTTTCTCAGAACCTCAGAAAAGGTTGAGATCAGCCGCACACGAAATTTGCACACAACAGGAATAAAAAGTAAATCGCCTAAATTTAAACAGGGAGACCATAGCCTGGATGCAGAACACAAGCAGCACTTCATTCTTATCAGACTAGAACCTGGTTTCACAGCAGCATAACAATTTGCATTGCGCTCTGGGTTTGCATTTGGGAATAGGACGTCTGGCAGAATTCAGGGCGCTAAAGTGGACAGTGACTTAACTTCCTTTCAACTTTATTTGCATTTCTCTCCATGACCTTGCTAAGTATTTTACTACTCACAAAGGGTGGCTGGTTGCTGTTCCTGGAGCAGCTGAGACCATCAGCGCAGGCAGAGCCCAGGCGAGAGCGATCTGGGCAGCCCTATTTCATCCTGCCAGCGCACACAGGCCTGGCCTCCAGCGCGAGTATCCTTTAAGAGAGCTTTGGTCTCCATGCCCAGTCGATCCTTGCTGTCCCATCCGGACCTGCCAGACTGTATCAGGATGCAGCAGACTTTTCGTGATGCATTTTCCAGTTACAAACCAGAAATGGATTCCTGGCATGTTACTGCAGCACTCTGAGAAGCCAGCAGCTGGGTTACAGCTTGCCCATGTTGTCCCCTTCCGTAATCTAGATAAATAAATGAAGATCAACCTGTAGGAGATGAGGCTTGATATTAATGTTTTATAAAAGTTGAACCACACAGTTTGTGGAGATGGCAGGCTACACTTCTCCAGATTTAACAGCAACATCCTCACTCATTGACATTTAAAGAATATTTTCTGTCCCGAATTTGGTCAAATATTTCAACTATATTAGCTTGAAAAGATGTGGTGGAGATGAGATACCAATCAGCTCGTTTCTTTCTTTTTCCCACCACATATACAAAAACTAGCTGTGAGAAGATGAGATAAAATATAGGACTTGACAGCCATAAGAAATCAAATCTAGTTTGCTAGAAGCATATAGTAACTGCAATACAGCTTTAGTGTAATAAATCTGTTATTCTAAATGGAAAACATGTTTTGATGAACTCGTGTTGCTCTTATGTGTCCATTTAAGGAAGTTTAAAACTATTTTTAAATTACTGCTTTGTGCATTTTTCATTGAGTCCCAGTTTCCTTTCTAATCTAACTTGGCACAAATAACACGTAGCTCTTCCCCTACACACACCCCTCCCAAACCTTTAGGTTGAAAATAAGAAATGTCTTATTCCCCACATCCTAATCCAACAGGAAAACATAAAATTTAAGAACAAATTGTATATTAAATGATGCATTTGTTTAAATGTGTTTGCATAAACACAGTTTTCTGTTCTGTAGGAGAAAAAAGTGTCAGATTACAGCAATCATCAATGGATTACAGCATAATCAATGGATTATACTCACCCCTTGCATAGGAAAAAAATGAAAAAGTACCAACGCAAAACAAGATTAAAACTTGATGATTTGGATTAAGAATTGCTGCTTTCTGATTTTATTTGCCATCAAAGCCCTTTCAGTTCGCATTAGTCTACCCTGGTGTACAGGGCAGCACTTTTTAGAGAGGGTTTAAGAGTGCTGGGATTTGCTCTATCAGTTTGCATGCAGACAGACCCTTCTGTCTCAGAAACGAAGGCCAGTGCCAGGAGATTGATTGAGGCGGCCAACAGGTCCTTCTGCCAGTGGCTTCTCTGCTTGTGCATTTGCTCCTGCTGCCTAAAAAGCATCCCCCGCCCTTGACAGCTGGTATTATAGATTATTACTCAGCTTCCTGCTGGGGAAAGTCACCACAGTCCTTTTGTCTTAATTGTTCCCCCATGTCTGAAACGACAGCATGAGAATTTCCAGGGCTTCCTCGAATGCTGCTTCCACGGGGAGGAAATTTGCAGCATTTTCTCCACCTCTTCCCATTGCCACCATCATCCAGGGTTCAAACAGGAATAGCTCTGACAGTCCCTGGGTAAGCAACGCTCTCACGTGGTTGAGTGAAAGACCCCATGACCCAAAGTTTGCCTTCTCTAGAACAGTTTCATTAAGGGGACCCCTCTTTTTCCATTCCAGATAGGTCTGTATTTGCTTCCTGAAGTTGTCTTCTCTATTGATTTGTTAGCAATGCATCTGGATTTTTGGTGCAGTGAAAACTTAATGATGAGATGCTTTTGCTGAGACTATAACTGAACCTATCCTTGCCAGGCTAGTCAAGGTGCCTGTGTTGATTAGGAAACTCTGGTGTTCAGCGCAGCTGAGGGAACATTCTAGTTTAGTAAAGCTCGTAGAGGTAGAGCTAGGGGCAAGAAATTTCAGATTCTCATTGATATATAGGATGGAAGCAATTTCCTGGGCAAAGGCTCTTCCAGATGGCTGTATTCGCTTGCATTACGTTGCCTCCTCACTAGGTGTCTCCGGGACCAACGTGCGCGCTCTGAGCTGTGACGCCTGCCAAGCCGGAGAGGCTGAAATGGAAGTGGAGCTGAAGAGCAGCTTATCTGCTTGCACCAGTTACGTTTGCTTATGCAGGAAACGGAAAGCCACTTTCTGCGGCAAAACTGCTCTTTGCAGAGCGCTACAGATGTGCTGCACCACCAGCATCTCCAGGAAGTCACAGGCAGTCGCTCAGACAACACCAAAGAGAGATGGGTCATGAGCTTATGATGATCATTTGAACATATTCGTGTTCAACTGCTGAGAACCAGTGATTTATTTTGTCAAGCAACATGTTTACAGGCAGAGAAGTGAGGGCTCCCACTGGCCAGGACATAACATCCCTATTGACTTGCCTCCCTTGGATCCTCTGCCAGCTTGAGCAGATTTCACACATAGTTTTTATATTAATGAAGTATCCTTCATAAACCTCTTCCCCCTCTTCTCCTGTTATCTGGAATTCTGAGGAGAAAAAGGGATAAGCATTAAGGCATCCGTGCAGCCACAGGAATGATGAGCACAGCTTCCTTGCAGTGACTTTAATTAAGCTACTTCAGCTGGGCTAGTAAGTTTAGCTCGCTCAGCCAACCAGCAACATTTCTATTATAATTGGGAACTATCTGATGAAATGCAGCACCACGAGCTGATTGCATCAGCTAAATATGAAGTGCTGAAGAGCTGGTTTCAGATACAGACCCATAAATCTCTGCCATGTACAGGTCCTTCCAGTGCTAAGGGAATAACAGCCCCCAAGTTTAAGGCTTATGCCACTTCTCTCACGATTGTTTATGCTTTCTCTTACCTCTGTAAAATAAAATAAAACCATTGTTCTAACAGGTCTGTGGAGAGGACACAGTTTAAATGGGGATAGAGACAACTGACATATCTTCACAGTCTGCTATTCTGCTCCGCTGTTCAATATGCGGACTCCAAGGATGCACTAGCTGAACTGCAAGGCCCAAAGAGTTGGGATCAGCAGTATCCAAGTCCAGCTGGCAGCTGATAAAAGAAGTGACATTCCTCGCTGGTTGGTACGGCTTAATATCTTTATGGAAGATCTGGGTGATGGACTGAGTGCACCCTCAGCAAGGCTGTGAATGCTCCCGCGCTGGAGGAAGTGAAGGAAGTGCTGGAGGGCAGGGCTGCTACTCAAGAGACACCTGGAGAAACGGCCTAGCAGGAACACTGTGAACTCAGCAAAGGTGAATGCCACGTCCTGCACTTGGGAAGGACCAGCCCCAAGCAAAAGAACATGCTGGGACTCACTGGGCTAGAAAGCAGCTTTGCAGAAAAGGGTCTGGAGGTCCTGGTGGACAACAGGTGGGACACGAGGCAGCAGGATGCACAGTGACAGGAGAAAGGGCAATGGACACAAGAAGCAAAATTCCAATTAAATATCAAGATTTTTTTTTCACTGTGAGGGTGGTCAAACACTGGTAGATGGACCCAAAGAGACTGTAAGATATCCATCCTTGGAGATGTTCAGGCTTCAGCGCAAGATCCCTGAGCAAGCGGCTCTAACTTTAAAGCTGGTTCTAACATCAAAGTTGGTCCTGCTTTGAGCGGGAGTTGGACTACAGACCTCCAGGGATCCCTTCAACCTAAATTATTCTGCACCTGTGTGTACTTCTGAGTGCCTGTTTGCAGTCTTTTTTTTTTCTTTTCTTCTTGGTAGTATAATTTAGTGATCATAAGCTTTGGGGGGCAGAGACTATATTTTTTTTCCTCTGTATTTGGGCACCTCTTAGTGACAAGAGGTGCACAACCACCTCTTCATCTTCTGGTTCATCTTCAACCAGAGCCTGTAAGGCAGTACAATTCCAAATAGTAACACATCATTCATCACCCCGTTACATGGTCCTTCTCCAAGACCAGGTGGAACACACTGACTCTATGCCTTTTACACAAATTGGAGATAAAAAGGGATTTTATTACGCAGGGCACAGCACTCTAGGAAAAATGTACTAGCCATGGTTCTCTCCACAGGCTGGCTGCAGCCAGCAAGTGTGCCGTGGCATCTTCCTATCGTGTTTCCCTGAAATCTCTGTAGCTTTCCAGTTGTCCCTGGCCCACGCAGTTCTTGGAGAGGCCAAAGGTTTTAGAGTTGCATTGCTGCCAAGGAACGAACAAGCAAAACTCAGGATTCCCACAGCAGGTCCCTACCTGTCTCATGACCCAGTCCACCTTAAGCATTCCAAAAGGCCTTATGCATCAGTAGGATTCAGATACATCATACTCATAGCCCACGTAATGACTGTTCAGATGCCAGGGGCTTGAGAAGTCTTTGCCTGTGACCAGGATTGCAGCAGTAGTTGAAGGCTCAGCTGGAGAGACAGGCATGAGCGTTCCCATTTTAAAGACCGTGTGTTCTACACAGAGGGAGTAATAGAGAGCAGGAAAGACAGTAAAGAGAAGGTGATTTCATACAGTTTCTTAATATGCTTCTCCTCAGACAACTTGTTTTTCTACAGCATTTTACAAAAGTATGATGTAAACATGCGTGCTGCCAGCCTACTCTGTGTCTACGTGCGCGTGGGGAAACGCAGCACAAGAAAACATCCAGCACGGAGATGCAGGATCGCTCTATTTGTAAACCAGCTCTGTGACTTTGAAAGTTAACAAGCTGATTGCTGAAATAAGAAAGAGGAAAGAAGACTCATCCCGAGGCGTTCAGCAATGAACTATGCAAGGCATAACCTCGAGCCACAGGAAGCCCTGATATCCCATGAAGTAACAAATATTTTTCTATTAATACCAGCATTTTTATTGCCTCTTTCATCCTGAAAGAACCCTAGTTGGCTTTTATGCTTTGCAGACTCAACGCAGTAATTACTTCTCCTCACCACTGAAATAAAAGATATTCCCGAGGACATGCAGATAGCAAAGGCTTTACCGCAGAGGCAAGACTCTACAGGGAGTGAAGAGGGTTGCATGTGTCTGAAGGTACAAGGAAGATCTTAGCTAGACAGAGCAAGGAATTGAGTACAGCTGGAGTAACAGGCCATTACTGATAGCACAGAGCAATGACTTGATGCTAGTAAGGGGAGAAATACTCTATATATTTGAAAGTGCTGTGTCCAGCAATGTAGGAAATGGCTGATTTGGCTGTACAGTCCGAGGGCTTTGGCAGCAGGAGGGTGTTCTTGTGCTGTCCTGCTTCCCTGGGGGACGCATGGCCGGGGTGTGAGATGCCTCTTGCACTGTGACACAGAGACAGGGTGACCCTGCTCGGCTTGAGAGCACACAGGGTGTGAATACCCCTGTCGCAGGCTCCAGTAACAGAACTGCACTTGTTCTGTTGCCCTGAATGAGGAAGGTGAAGCCCCCTTTGCTTTAAATTAATGAGTGAGCAACCTCCATGGAGAGGACAAGAAGCAGAGTCACAAGCTGGACCTCTCTCCCATTCCATTCAGCTCCCGCTGTGGGTGACCTCAGTAAATAAGATTGCACCTGAAAAGCGGGAAAAAATAACAGGAAGAAAACAACTCCTCAACATATACATGCATATGATATACTTGCATATACAAGTATATTATACATTGATTATTCCATATTTTTGTTGATAGATATATTTAATCATGAATCTTCAGTTAAGGAAGAGCGAGGACATGGAAAACTTTAGAAAATCTACCTGGGAAACAGTCCAGAAGAAAAAGGGAGTGAGAAAGTCAAATGATGTTATCTTTTTTAACAAAAAGGAAAAAAAAGTCTCCAAGAAAAGGCAAGACAGAAATCACAGTCTTCTTTATCTTCCTGTCACAGTCTTCTTTATCTTCCTCAGCAGCTGAAAGGCAAAGAGCTTCGCCGCTTTTCCTCCTTCGGTGCAGTAAGCGCCTCTCATTACCAAAACGAAGGAGAAAAGAAAGTGAGAGATTAGTGATCAGCTAGCAGTGTGCGAGCACTCCCCTGACCCACTTCAACACATTCAAAGTTACCTAAAGCATCTTCCCTTGCAAACTGCATTCTGATGACTGACTTTGCAGCGAAGCTGAGGAGGAGGGTTCACACAAGCCTTTCTGCTCCCTAGGGGAATCAGGAAGGCTGTTATAATCATCAGTAGTAATCAGCGATGTATTTAATTGTGTCAACTGCTTGCAAAGAGGATGTGTGTCTAAGGCTTGGGGGTTAAGAGCTGGTTTAAACCAGCCCTCTTACTGCACAGAAGAAAAGTCATCGTCTTGTGTCACCACAGCCCTGCCAGCAAACCTCTGCTTTTAACCTTGTGCTTAAAACTGACATAGAACCAGCTTAGGTGTGAGTTCAACTGGTGATGCTTTCTGTGCACACAGGGCGTTGGAGGGATGGCACAGGAACCAAGGTGAGAAAAACAGGGCCCTCGACTAAAACCTAAGTCAAAGAAACCTTCTAATGTTTCTTCTGGCTCTGTCCGGACTATCTTGAGCAGCTGAGGTCCCCTGATCTGGTCTCTGAACCTGGTGAATATTTTCAATGTCATCTCATGTTCTCTCAGACCCTGAAGAAGTTTGGACACAGCTCACATGCACCTATCCTGAGGTGTCCAGATCCCATTAGATTCGCTGGATCGGCACCAAGTGCTCTCAGATGCTGCCTCAGACGTCTCCCCACCAAGCTCAGATCCATCTGTGTTGGCTGGCTGATGTCTACCAAAAGGAGCTGCATGGCATTAGTCCTAAATATTTTCCTCCAGAGCTGAAAGCTCTTCATGAGGGTAACCTGCCAGTCCAAAGAGAAGAAAGTCTCTCTTCAGTCTGCAGAGCACGACTTGGCATGCTTCGCAAGGAAGATGTCACGTACACGAGACTCTCTGCTCTCCTTGAAACAGTCACAGCTGCTCCTTACCTCCACTAAGGTGCATCTGACTGTCATCTCAGCACATTTGTGTCCTGTGTTTTACAGTTTTCTCTCCATGCTTTGTGTGGTTTTATACAATGTCAATGCTCTGGAAAGAGCAAATGTGTATTTTTCTGTGCGCCGGAAAATCATCTCTCTAAGAACCTTCATAGGGTTCATAACCACCAAAGTTAACGGGACCTCCTCTGAAGTCTGAAGCCAAGTGTTTCCATGGCCTTCCCAAAAGAACAGACTCCACGGCAGCAAATAGGAATGCAGGTAGTGGCTTGTGGGGAATCAACAGACATTACTGAAGCATTGAAAGATGCATCTGGCAAATGAAGCCCTTCTGAGCACCTCACTTCCTTTTTGACCTGCCTCAAGGTGAGGTTTACTGCACATCCGAGCACCATGGCACTGATTAAGACTTATAAATCTGTCCATGGTTTTATGCTGCTGCCTTGGCAGAGCCAAAGAGACGTTCAGCCAGGTAGTTCTTTCCTTTGGAAAGGATCCTACCATGCACAGGTAGCTAACCACCACAGCTGGAACCTGGGAGCAATTCCTCAAAGAAGGAACAGCTTCTTGTCCTACAATGACTGTCATTATACAAGATGACTTGTCCACGTTATCGGTTGTCTCCCTTGTCAGCCCTCCAGATGGTGAATCCTGCTAATTAGGATCTCCTCCCTTCTACTGGAAAAGGAATTTGGAAAAACATGTGGCTGCTCTGCTACCTACACCCCAACTCCAACGATCACAAAGTCTTTGTGTGTGTAGACAATGTATAAGGCAGTCAGAAGGGGCCTGAAAACACAAGAAGTGGATTTTGTCTCGCAAGTGCAAGTGAAGGTGACTAGGAATATTCAGCAAAGATCGCAAAATCATGCCTGATAAACATGTTTTCAGCTGTAAAAGGACTATCTCTGTGGACATGGGAAGAACAGAAGTTGTTCCCCATGACTTGAGTAAGGCTTTCAGCATGGTCTCCCATCCCATCTTTGGACTGTCTGATTGAACTACAAGACAGATGGAAAACTGCCTGGACCACTGAACTCAACATGTGGCTCAATGGTCAATGGTGCAAAGCCTAGCTCACGGACAGTTAAAAATGCTGTTCCCTAGAGCTTGAAACTGGAACCAATACTGTTTTAACACCCTCAGTGATACGGACGATGGGACAGAGCACAAGCGTGGAAGTGACACCACGCTGAGAGAGGTGATCAGTGCTGGAGGGCAAGGCTGCTACAGAAGGACACTTTGTGACGGACCTCGGCCCGCAGGAGAAATGGGTTGACAGGAACCTCATGAAGCTCAACAAAGGCACAGTCTTGGACCCAGGATGTGCTATCCCCAGGCAGCCGGACAGGCAGTGTCTAGCTGGATAGTAAGGAGTGTTGTAGAAAAGGATTTGGGTGTCCTAAAGCACAGCAAGGTGAACATGGGTCAGCAGTGTGTCCCTGCAGCAAACAGCCACCTCATACTGGACCATATTAACAAGAATACATCTGTAGGATGATGGAAGGGACTATTCCCTATCACTTGGCACAGCTGAGGCCACCTCTGGGAAAGCGTATCCAGTCTGGGGCTCCCCAGTATTGGAAGGACACTGGAGAGTCTATGCACCACGACAAGGTGAAAGCTGGAGACTCTTTTAGGGTGCAGCATAAAGACTCAGAGTAATCTAAGTCGTCTTCTACTAATTTAAGGGGAATTATGAAAATGAAGCTGCCTTGGAAGTGTGTGATGAAAAGACACGATGAGACATTGGCCACAGTTTGCAAGAGGGGAAACTCCAACTGGATAAGGGGAAAAAGATCACTGGGAGTGATCACTGGGATAGGGACCCAAAGATGTTATGGTTTCTCTGTTTTTGGAGATATCCAGCATTTCATCAGAAAGGCTTGGGAAGCTTGATATAACTTTGAAATAAGCTATATCAAAAACATGCTATATCAAAAACCCTGTTTTGAGCACGGCATTGGACTTCGGAGGTCCCTTTCCAACTAAATTAGTTTGTGATTCTAACTGGAAAATTTGTTCTTAAAACGCGCTAACTTTCCAGAGAGCCCATGTTCATTTTCGGCATCCACAAGCCTTCCCCACAGCATTTACGAGCACTTCTGCCACGAGGAAGGGAGGGAGGTTCACAACGGAGGAGGGAAAAATGACTTTGTGATGACACTCAGGGTGACATTTCAACCAGGCACAGACTTCAAAAGAACATCGAGCACCGTATCAAGAGCGCTGTCACAGCACCTTTTGCCATCAACGACAGCTCTCCAGCCACCACATGCTTCATTCTCCCGGGCAGAGCAACACGCAGGTGAGCGCCAGCATAAGGGCAGTGTGTGACTCCGGCTACGCCTGCACCGCCAAGGCCGGGCAGAGCTCCAGAAGTGCTTGGTGCTTCCCCACCGTGCAGAAGAGCCTCCTGCGCGCTGCGAGGGCTGGCGCCAGCAACGCGTGGGGCCGGAGCACGAGCAGCCTTGTCCTTGTGCGCGCCATGTGAGCGTGGGCTGCTGAGCTGCGGCTGATGAGAACCAGAAAACCTTCTCCACGCCAGGGTGTCCAGCTTGGGTTTTCATCAGGCACATTTTAACTCGAAACGTTGAAAACATCTGAAGCGTTTTTGGAGCGCTTCTGTTCCTCGCCAGCATCGGCCTCAACCTCGACGCAATCCAGCGTGTTGACGCGGTAGCAGGCGCTCTCCTTTCAGCGACCACCGCTCGCCTCTGCGGGTGCCGCCGGCTCGCGGTCTCGCGCAGCCGCCCGCGTGTTGGCGCTGGGGATGTTGGGTGGCCTCAGAAGGACCCCAAGCAGCACAACTGGTTCCTGGGCTCAGCTTTGCAGCTCGGCTCTATTGCCTTGGAGAGGCGACACAATCCCGGCGCCCTTGCGGAAAAGTAGGAATAACAAAAATTCCTCCCCAGGGGCAGCAGTTTCCCAGGGTCATTACTACAACCGGAATGATTTTGAAGAGGGGAGAAAGGTTAAAAAAAAAAAGGTCCAGGTCTTTAAACCCGGGAGTCCAAATGGTGGATGTGATGAAACCCAGGCTCATTTTTATTTATTTATATATATTGTTGGTTCCCCCGCAAACCCAGAAGCCCTGTATGCGCGCGGACGGTCACGGAGGTGGCTGAAGGGACCTGCCGAAGTGCAGCCCTGCTGTGACACTTGCTAGAGGAGGTGAACCAGAGCCTGGTGGCCACTCAACAAGCCAAAAGAGTGCGAGAAAGGAAAAAAATAGGAATAACAACACAGAAAGGCTTCACCCTCCAACAAAAGGTTGAGGAACCTCGGGCAAGAGCTGCCCTAGTGCTGGGGAATCACTGGGGTGAGGGAAAACTGCTTGTTGTTGTTCTTTTGCTCTGGGGAAAGCTGCCCGTGTTTTGCTTTGTCTTGTTGCCCCTTTTTAACGCGTTTTCCCGGCTCTGAGAGCGGGCAGACCGT
>JAWLRI010000446.1:268356-316917 GCA_034781795.1 Crypturellus tataupa | reverse complement strand
CGGCGCGGAGCCCTCCTGCCTTCCCCGCTCGCTGCTTTTCCTCCCTTTTCTTTTGTTTTCAGACGTGTAACAGGGGTTCTCAGAACGTTGGGCTTCATGCCCCTAAATTTAAATTATTTACATTATTTACATTATATTTAATTTAATGTATTTAAGCCTTTATTATTTTATTTTATTTTATTTTATTTTATTTTATTTTATTTTATTTTATGCTATTTTATGCTATTTTATGCTATTTTATGCTATTTTATTTTATGTTGTGTTATTTTATGTTTTGTTTTATTTTATTTTGTGCTATTTTATTTTGTGTTGTTTTATTTTATACCGTCTTGTGTTATTTATTTTATTTTATGTAGAGTGGAAAAGTTGCGCTTTATTTTTTTTTCTTTCCCTCCGCTTCTGTGGTGGTGGCTTCTGAGGACTGGGGTCAGGAAAGAGGGATGCAAGAGCCCCCCTCCCTTGGAAGTAAGCGGGGAGGTGTGTGTGCACAGGCGTGTGTGTTTACAAAAATATATATGTATATAGGTATATGTATATATACATACACACGCATACATGTATGCGTGCACACTCACGTATGTGCAAGTACGCGTGTATACGAGCACACGTGTGCGCTTATTCATATACGGGCGTACTCGCATGGGTGCCTCTGTACATGCCCGCACACGCTGCCGTGGGCAGCCAGGCACAGAGTGTGACACCGGTGTCGGTCACACTGTGTTTCTGTTGCCCTGTGACACTAATGCGACGCTTTGCACGACTTCCCGACACCCCGGCCCGGCCCGTGTGTGTCCGTGGGGACAGCCCGGCCCTCACCCCGCTGCCTTTCTCCCGGCGGCAGCCGCGTCTCGCTTGCACCTATGCCCCAGGCTTCGGTATTCACAGTTACATTAGAGGTGGAAGGGGTTTCAGATGGTTTAATTTAGTGATTTTTGTTTGTTTTCTGCTGTAAAAACATGTAACTCGATAGAGCACAGAATTTTGACTGGGTTGCTGGGCTTTTGTGTTAAATCCCATCTTCCTTCCCTGCTCCCTGGCTGGGACAGCGGTCTTGGGGTTGTTCTTAATGTAAAGTTCTTGCATGCTTCTAGTATTGTGTTTAATAGGAAGGGGACACGGACTTCAAAACACTGAAGTGGGGACTTTGTGAATCGGTGGCTTATGTGCACCTGGGACAGATGCAGCCTGGTAGCATCCTTGGTGTCAGTGGGGCAGATTGTGGCATAAAGGCGGATTTAGGGGCTGCAGGGGCTAACAGTGAGGATGAAGGAACCATCACTGCTTCTCTGCATGTGATGAGATCCAACCCGCGAGCAGTGGGTTTGAATCGCCTTTCAAATGCTGCGTTCTCACTTCTCACGCTTCTGGTTTTCCTCGGCTTCTACCCCTCATCCACCTCCTCTGTGCAAACCAAGATGGCCAAAGCTTGGATCTGGAGGAGAGCAGCTTTCTGAGTGGTGGGTGAGGTGACCCATGTGTGCCCGGAGATGTGAGGTCTTATTCTGACAGCTCCCTAAAATGAAGCCTCCTTTCCAAACTGCTTTGAGATCTCCTGCTGCTGAGCAACCCAATGTGGACCAGAGGTGCAGGGAAATGATAGAAACTTCTCATTAACCTAAGCAGTGTGAGTTGCTCCTAAAATTCTGCGGGACTCCACTGTCATTGCAGAAAGAGGGAAATGGAGTTTGAACCTCGAGGACTTTTTTTTCCCCACGCTCATCAGTCTGACTCTTATAAAGTGCCTCTTATAAAGAGAGGGAGGAGGGGAAAAGAGAGAATCCTTCATTACATGAGACCATTTTTCACACTGATGGTTCAGGTTTTTCAAGGGAGGCTCCTCAGTCAGACCTTTTCCCGCGTTGCAGACATAGAAAGGAAAGTAGCAGAGGCTGCTGTCGGTGGGAGCTTTCTGTATTTTTTTCTTCTTTTTACGTGCATGGTTTTGGCAGGATGGGTAGGAAAAGCTGGGCCTGATTCTGCAGTCCTTACTCATGGGGATAGTCACATCCAAGCAAATGTGTGATTCAAGCATGGAGGATTTGGGTTGCTTTTAAGTCTTGTTCTAACTTGACCAGAGCGAAGCATTAGCAGCGGAGCGAGGCCTGCCAGGTGCACTGCGCTTAGCTCTGAAGCCCAGAGCCAAAGCTCAGGTTCCTGTTATAGGACTGATGGTTGCCTGGTCCTTCTTGGAGGTGGTGGTGGGGCTTGATACACATTTACTCCTGCCCTTCTCCACAGGAGGCCTGTAAGTGCTCCAGCATGATACAGTGGGAGATGGGTAACGAAGATCTGAGTGTGTCCTCGTTCCACCCCTATGCTGGCTGGAGAAGCTCACAAGAGTGGAAAGAACCACATTGATTATTTCCTTCTGTCCCCTTTGTCATGGTGACAGAAGGGTCCTTGTGTATCCCTTTACTGCCAGAATAGCATTGAGGAGCCTTGGTGTGACAGATCTGGATCCTCTAGCTAGGAATTAAGTGAAAACTCCCTGGTTTCACTTGGATGTTTTGGTTTGCTCAAGCCAAGAAACCCAAACCAAGCTTTGGAGGTCATGCAATGAGGGCACAAAAGCAGTTGTTTTCCCCATCTCTTCAGGGAGGCAGGAGCTGCATGTGAGTAATGCTAGCCCAGATGCAGTGCTGTAATCATCGGACCCCTGGATATGGGAATTTACCCTCGTAAACTAGGGAGAGGCATCAGGCCAGAGCGTGGTATGTGACCTCTTTGGCAAGGAACTTGTTTGGCCTTGCAGGAAGTGACTTGTTCACGTGCTTAGGACTTGCACAAGGTCTTGCGCTGACAGCCGGCGGAGCAGGAAGCCTTCTCCTTAGCCAGCTTGCAACGCGGGGAGCTGCAGGGCCAGCGTGTGCGCAGACCTGGCAGGGGGTTTGGCTTCAGGGTGCGCGTGGCTTCGAGCGTGTGCTCGCAGTTTTGCCAGAACAGGGCTTCTTGTACAGCCTCACTGTGAGTTTGTGGGCCTTGAAAATAGCCAGGTCTCCTTCCCTGCCATTTTTCGGAGTTGGCTTTCCTTATGGGAGTGCTAGCGCATGTGCCAGGCTGCTCAGCTTACCAAAATTGGGTTTCTGGGGTAAACTGCCACATGTAACCTAAAACTGCAGGATCTTGGTTCTCCGTGCACGGGTGCTTGTGAGTTCCTGGCTTTTCGGCGCAAGCAGGACCTGATGGCAAAATGCTGCTGTTTGCCCAGGCTGTTCATGAAAGAGTGCAGATGCAAGGCTGTAGGAGAGGGAATAGCAGGGAAATGTGATGGACATTATTCCTTAGCTTCCCATTTAGGCAAAGTAGGACTTGTAGCCCTGCTCAGCCCGTGCTGACCTGAGTGCAGATGTGCAGGCCTGCCTTCCCTGCTCCCAGCGGCTGCTCCTGGCCTCCTTCTGCAGAGCTTAGCCAAGCTGGGCCAAGCAAGCCCAGCAGAAAGGTAGCCCTGGATAACAGGGGACAAGTAAGTGACAAACACAGGGTTAAGGCCACTGTCAGATCAGCAGGGTTTTATGGTAAGGAGGGTATGGATGAGTGGTTGCTTTCATCTGAAGACTTTTTTTTTTTTTTCCCCTCTGAGTACTTCCCTCCAGATCTTAACTGGTCCTTAGCTTGGAGAAGGCTGGTCGTGCTTTCCGTTTTGGGTCACAGATTCTCAAAACAAAGAGTTAGACCTGTCCTTCATTTATGGCAGGAGCCCAGGACCCTCCTGGGAGTCAAATGATGAAAAAGTCCTCCCTGGGATGGGTGTTCAGGGGTCCAGGGGACAGAGGGAGATGTGCAGCCTGCCCTGCAACTGGAAAACCTCCTTTCCCGCTTGAGCTGATCCCACCTCCTCTGCCCCAGGCTGTTTTATTCTTGTTTCCCCTCTGTCTTTCTCTGTTCAAATTGACTACAACTATATGGTAGTAGCTAGAAAGATTACCTCTGATGGATAGAAATAAATTTCAATACACTGTGTCAGATGAGCTGCTTGGGTATTTCATTGCTTTGTGTCAAAAGCCACAAGTCAAGGCTTTCAATCACGGTTTTGGCTCTCAAAGCTTTTTTTTTCTAGATTTTTTTGATTGTTCTTCTTCTGGCTTCTGAGTCTTTTGACTGATTTCAGTTGCACTTTCTAGCTTTTCTATCCACCAGAAAGAGCAGAAAATTTAATTTTCATGGAGTCTCCTCTATGCTGAGACTGAAGGAAGCAGATTTCATGAAACTTGTCACGATTAACTTTGGCATTTTTTTCCAAGTGAAAGCTACACAGGATTCACTGAGCATGGAGTCTGAGGGATGCAACCTATCACTCCCGTTACTTATAAGCAAGCTAGTGCAACTCCTATAGACATTTCTTCCCAAAATGTCTAAGTGGGGGTTTCCCCCACAGTGACTCTGCTTAGCTGCTGTGGGAGCTTGCACCTTGCTGCCGTGGGGTTGTGTTTTGCCATCTCTTCTGAGACACACTACTTTTTTATGACGAGTAACCAGGTAATCGAGCTGCAGTCATACATTTTTTAAAAAAAAAAAAAAAAAAAAAAAAAAAAAAAGATGTTGTAGGTTTTGTTTTCGGTATCACCAGGAGTTGAGTCAGACTGATGCAGAAAGCCTTTGGTAACCTCATCCTGAAATTTTTCCGCTGTTGTGGCTTCTCTAGGAGAAGCAGTGGGCATGCCCTGGTGAGGGCAGGATGTTTATAGGCCTGCCGCTTCCATCGTGTCCCGTGGACATGCCCTGGGAAGAGTAAGGTTGCCCGGTGAGTAAATCGTTGCGGCTGGTTTGCACCAAAGCTGAACTACTCACAACATCAAAGGGAAATCCTGTGGAAATTAAGGCAGTCTATGGGTGTAATTTGCAGTTCAGGAATGAGTTCATGGCTCAGCCTCAGTGGATTAAGGCTTCTCACCTCTGCCTTTCTGTGGACTCATTGGTAGCCTATCAGACTGTTTCCCAGTCTGTACCAGTCAAGTACAGTCAAGGGAATCCTGACCACGAATTTTGCAATTAGTTCCTTGAAACTCATGAAGGGCGGCTCCATCTCCCTTTGTTTTGTCTCCCAGCAAAGTTCATCCTCACTCATCTTGTGCTCTCTTCTCCTGAAAGAAAGGCCTCCACAGCAGTGAGAAAAGCGTCTCTTCAGGTTGGGCTTGGATCTGACTTTTCTAGGCTGGTAATCGGTAGTGGCGGAGCTGGCACGTTATGAATGTGAGACCACCAGACTATGGATCTTGAGTTGTACAAGGGTGTTGAGATGAATAAGTCCACAGCTTTGATAAGGAGCCAGCTAGATCAAAGGGGCATCTGTATCTCCACGAGGTGGTAGATGCATGCAGTGAGGGCATTCATGGCACAGTGGTTGGATCTTGTCTTCAGGTTCAGGTTTAAAAATAAAATGGGTTCAGACTTGAGAGTTAAGCTGTCCTTTTGGAGTGGGCTGAGAGATCTCCGAAAATGAGGGGATCCCTGTGTTTGTTTTTTGTCGGGGAAGGAGAGGAGGGATGAGAAGTAAACGGGACAGGACATTGCATCTGGTGAGGAGGGCTGATGAACAGAAGAGCACAGTAACTGGGGTAACCTCAGGCTGGATTAAAACCTGAAGCCTGGTGTGCCCTAGGATGTTTAAGGTGGATTTTGTTGGGTGATGTCACCGGGGGTGGGAGCCTGCGCCAAGGCTCCCGGGAGCAGTCCCGGCTCTTGGTTCCTCTGGAGAAAGGGGAAGCAGTGAAGAGGAGTCCAAATGTGGTGTTCGGGGAGAAAGCTGTACGGGCCAGCCCTGCTTGGGACTTCTCTTATGTTATATGGATTTTCCTGGCTAAGGAGGACAACGAAAGAGGTGAGGTTGGATATCATTGACCAAGCCAGGTCCGTGGGAGGCAGATGGTCCCCGAGTCCTGCGTGGGACCTGGAAGCTGCCCCAGGCTTCAGGGAGAGGCATGAGGGACAGTGTCTCTCGGGTCCTGTCTCCTGCTCCGTGCTGCTCTCTCGCTCCGCGCTGCCGTTGGCCTTGCAGGGACACGGGTGCCGCATTAGCGACCGCGAGCGTCTTTGAGGAGCGGGGGATATACCTTAGCTGAAGGAGAAACGCTCTTAATAGCGAAGGGAGTGTCCAGACTCGTTTGGAGGCAGGGATTTGCTTGTTTTGAAACATTCCTTTGCTGAGCTGTGAACTGAGCAGCTGTGCGAAGTGGCTGAGACTCGCAGGCTGGTCTGACCTTTCCGTACCTCCAGTAGTGTGCGCGGTGCTTTGGAGAGCAGCCGTGTTTGTGTGTCCATAGGCCGTTGGGCCGCGGGCCAGGAAGCGAGCGCTCCAGTGCAGCCTGTGAAGTAACGCGGTTGACTTCGGCGAGGCTCGTGTGTATGGGAGGTTAACCAGCTCCTTCCTCACGCCAGCTCCTTCCTCACGCAAGCTGCTCCTCTGCCCGCTGCTTTCTTGTTCGGGGGAAATACGGCACGTAAGCGTGTGCTCAGAGCAGAAATTAGGGAAGCTGAGGCGTGACCACGTTACCAGGACTTCCCTGGCACGGGAACGGCAGACCCCCAAACCTGGTGCAGATCTGCAGGTTGATTTATGCATCACACTGCAGCACGCCGATGTGTCCTTGAAACTTCTCCAAGTCTCTCGGGGCCCTGTGATGAACAAGGAGTAAGAATTGTGCAGCTAGACCTGTGTAAATGTCACATGCATCATCTCTTACGGTGGCGGGAGAGCAGAAGACTGTGTGTTTGGATGGTGCTGGGACCGCTCTTCTGAAGGAGGCTCTGGGGTGCCAAGTCTCTTGCTCAGTGTTCACTCCTGCGACAGGCATCACCTATTAAGTGAGAAGAAATTTTAATAGCAGAGTTGTGAAAGAGCCTGTTGAAGTCCAGGAAAAGAATCTTTTTGATATGCAAGCCAAAACATGCTAACTGAACTTCAAACAACTGAAAGGTCTGCGATTAAAATAATACTCATTCAGAGATAGCTTCAGCTGTTTTTTTTCCTAAGATGGCCAGAACATCCTGCAACATAAAGCAGAGGAAAAACAAGCCTTACATGGACATTCCTTTCTCTGAGAAGATCTGCCCTCAAGTTCTTTGTGCACCTTATTGTAAGAGTTGGGGTTTTTTTGTTACTTTTTTTTTTTGCAAGGGTTTCATTTTAGGAGAGACAAGAACATAAGTTATTTCAAGTGGCATTAGCCAGAATGAAGTGTACTAAAAGCCTCACAGCACTCGGTTCCTGCTGTTAAAAAAGGAACAATTAGGTACTCTGTAAGGTGGTGGCAAGTGGAAAAGAATTGTCATATGCTTTGCTTTTGTACACAGTAAGTACCCTGGAGTGCAGAAACTGGTGAGGCTTTTGGCCACAGGCCTCCTTGATGTACATGTTCTGCTCCCTTCCTTACAGGTGCTGTGGTGCTGCTGTGCTCAATACAGAGGTATGATACTGTAGAGCCTTGCACGTACCAGCCTCATCACACCACAGAATGGGAAGAGGTCTTGGTGACAGTGTGGCATGAAGGCTGCAGGACAGCAGGATGGACCAGTCACTTGACATAACCAACATTGTGCACTGTGGCTAAGACATCTCAGTTGAACACAGGTTGCATCCTGGCTCTGGCTGAGCAGAGAGCATCCAAGAGCCACTATCTTGCACATGCTGGCCAGTGCTGGGGTTCCTGCAATCCCTGCTGTGAAAAAAGAGCTAACAGGACCCCTGCCCCAAACAGCTTCCCAAGAAAGTGCTGTGTGTAGCTTGTGGATAAGCTCGTTCAACAGGCTAAATTGGTTGTACTCATTGCAAGTTGTTGCTTGATGCACAGTTATCATCAGAAAGTGATATCAGGGGAGGGAAGGGAGAGGAGGTGATATTTAAATAAAAACAGAGTTAAGTTTACTGCTGGCTACCGAGTAAAAGAAATGATGGACTTCATGTTCCTTAGATTTATTCTTGCACTAAACCAGAGGCGGCAACAAATCAAAGTTGTTTAGAAGTGGAGGAGTTTTCCAAGAACATAACCAAGTGATATAAAAGCCTCTTAAATCAAAATACCATCCAAATAGAGGCTGCAGGAGTGCTCTGTGTTGCTCAGTGCTGACCGTTCTGTGCGTGCTGGTGAAACAGTCAGTCAGTAGATTCCACAGGTCGGTCCCAAACCAGGATGTTGCAGTGGGAATGCACGTAGACCTGGGAGAGCTGAGGAGTCATCACGCAGAACTCGGCTAGGATGCACCTTTGTTGGAGTTATGCTCTAGCAGGCAGAATTGGTTGTTTGCAGGGCAAAAGAAATGTGTTCAGGACTTACTTAAGAGGTGCTTGCTTAATGATTCATCCTCTAAGTTAGCTGTAGGCCTATTTAGTTACATTTCTGACAGTACTGCCTTCTGCAGTATCCGTGCCACTCAGCAGACCAAATTCGGGCCAGCACCTAAACCAGCTAAGTCACTTAAAGCAACACAAACTCTTGATTTCCCTTTCTCCCCCAGCTTTCCCAATTGCAAGCGTTGAGTCAGATAAAATATATTTGTCATTGGCGGTGTCATTGTCCCACCCTGGTTGGTTGCAGAGCGCTTCAGGTGTCAGCTTGAGAGCCAAGCAAGAGATGCCGAAGGATCCGGTAGCAGCAAGGGCCAACTGCTCCCTAAGGGACAGGGCGCTGAGCGTGACTTGGCTGGCAGGGCAACGCAAGCGCCTGGATCGTCAGGCAAGTTCATGGTGGTGGGAAGCCCTCAAGGTGAAGCCAGGAACATGAGTTGGCAAACGGAGCTCAGCTCTGGGCAGGGTGACACAGGACAGTGGTCAAAGGGCAGATTCATAGTACTGAAGTGAGGTCCAGAATTAGGTCAGGAAGCAGTTTGCAGGACCAGATCTGGATCAGGAGCCACAAGTGTGACACTGAGGCAGAGCTGGAGACAACTCCTACAGCGTGGCTCAGGCGGCTCCCCAAGGCCGTGCTTAAACAGAGCTCCTGGGCCGTGGCTCTGGGTGGAGGTCCCAGGTGAGACTGATTAGTGCAATTAAGACCTGTTTGTGCACTCAAGGCTCTCACACAGCAGCCTCCCTTCCCAGCAAGATGTATCTTCATATCTACTGGCGATCCGTGTTCAGAAGGGACTTGCTGCAGAGTAATTTAGTTGTTAGGAAGCTCTTTCAGGGAGTGCAGGGACAGGGATCTGGAAGTGGAGGCTGCATCAGAGCATGTGTTGGGCTCTGGCTGCCTGTGGGGAGCCTTGGTGGGCTTGGGGAAGACAGGGTAAAGGGCTGACACTGCAGAGGAATCAGAGCCTGGGGAGCCGGGTTGGTCTCTTAGGAGAAGTCATGAGAATCGTGTAACCAGAACCGGGCCCAGTGCAGCAGTCATGGAGAAGGTCCATAGTGATCAGACAGACCCGGGGTCGGTTCCCTTTGTTGGAGAAATTGTGCTCTGAATCTGCTACAGAGGAAAGTCTTTCTCGAACAAGGTGTTATCTTGGTAGGACAGGTCTTGCTGAGAGAATAGGTCCTTTTTTTTCTCCTTATTTAGGGTTTATCTAGGGCTTTCTAGTCACAGGTACTTCCTGGGCTGAAAAGCACAAGATCTGGTGTTCCCGACTCCCTCTTGAAATCCATCTTTCCTGTGCAGGAGTCATCAGGTATTTTGTTTCACAGTATGATGAACAGGCACTCCTACATGTCACTGGTGATGAAAGCAGTTTGAGGACGAAACCTGAGAAGAGTTTGGAAAGATAACAGAACTTAAAAGGAGAAGAACAGTAACAACAACGAAAAAGTATCAGTCACTACACATTGCTGCTTGCTAAAATTAAAGTCTCTAGGGATTTTTGCATCAGTAAATGCATAACAGCCTGTAAAATAAAACTACAGTAGTGATGTTCTCTGTTTTTTAAGCCACCAACGTAAGGCTATTCTTAAGATGTTGTTATTACTGAAGGCTTTTCATTTCATTCCAGTGAAAAACGTGTTTTTCCAAAAGAAGCAAGAGTTGCATTAATTCCACCACCTGTTATATATAGTATTATAGTACATATTTTCAGATCTCTGAAGTGTCTTACGACAGAGCTGCATATCGCTTGACTGAGGTGTTTGGATAGGGAAGCTGAGGACCAGAAGACCGTAGGGCTAGAGCCTCAAATTGTTTAAGTTGACTTTGGTGGCCCGGTGCCAGCTGACACCAGCTGAGATTCTGGCCAGAACAACTTGTCCAAGGTCACCTCCCAGGCTAAGAGCAGAGCCGTGAATTAAACCCAGGTCTGCAGAATCTCACTTCAGGATAAATAAAGAACGTATATTGCTCCTTGAAGGGTCCTGCAGCTCTTAAAGCCTTATAAAGAAAGGATAGGCTTTTGCTTCTGATACAATGCTGCCTTTTTGAGCCAGGATCGCTGGTTAAAAATAGGAACTTTTTTTTTCTATAGTATTATTTATTTAAAAAAAAAACTTCTGAAAATTTCAGTTTGGCTTTTATCAAAAGAGCCACTTTCCCTGTGTGAGTGACTGCATTCAGCTGGGCCTGGCTCATTTCTCAGAGGGAAAAAAAGGCTGAGGTGCTGCTCCTGACTGATAGCTGCTTCTGCTTTGTGTCTGGGCCCGGGGTGAAAAGATTCCGAGTACTGAGCAAATAGGACAGGTAGTGTATTCATGTCACCTTCTTGCAAGGAGAGGCTGCCTTTTGCTTGATCTGCAAAATGAGTTTCTGTGAGTTTAACTCAAGCCCCTCCAAACTTCTTCAGAGAGGTTAGTATGGAAGTGTCACGCTGATAGTGGATTTAAGGGCCAGGCTCAAATCCATTGAAGGCAGTTATGGTGTTATGCATTGATATCAGGGGTGACAAAGAGGCTATTTAAATCTTCACTTACATTTGGAATGGGGTTTTCATTGAATTATTGTCAGGGATAAATACAGCAGGTTTCTTGCTCTTGGGTCTCCATGTTTCTGAACATCTAAATGGCATCCTGGGCCACGATCTTCCTTCATGCTATTTTCTTCCTGGTGGAAAGGGAAAAATCAGGAGAGGCCGCAGGGCTGTTCTAGCTTGTGCGGTTTGCAGTTTCAGTGAAGTCTGTTTATTTAGACTTGCATCAGAGCGTTGCAGCACACATTCACCCTGTCGTTTTACTTTGTCTGTCTTGCTCAGAGGCTCCCTACGTGAAGCAGATGGTTATGAGTCCATGCTGGGCTTTACATGGCCCACCGATCCCTTATGGGAATCTGGGAATGTTCTCCCTGCCCGTGGATACCCGTAGATATTACAGTGCATCCATCCACCCCAGGGGTAGCTGGAGGTAACATCTCTGTGCTAAGCTGGGCTTGGGCTTTACAGTCAAGTTTGTCTCTTAAGGATGGGGTACAGGTGCCTGTAGCCTGGCTCAAGAGGATTGTGATTTTTCTGTGCCCTTTCTTATTCTGATGTTTTCCTTTACACATGTCTCGGCACCTTGAAACTAAAATCTTCTAATGAGACTTGCCAATAAGCTGCATCAGATTAGTGGGAAAAACAAAGCATCTTCTAGAGTTATGGCCTAAATTTCACCTTCTGTCATTTTTCTCCTAAATTCCTCAGGGGCAAGGAGAATGTGCAGTTATATTCTGAACTGGATACTGCAGGTTATTCCTCAGTTATGTCTGTCCTCCAGAACATGTGCCTGGTCCTGGTTTCTCTGTGAGGAGGGCAGGATTAGCTGAGAGGACTCCTTTAGCTCACATGGTCTGTGGATATTTGCCAGTCCTCCCAAACAGATCCTCAGAAGCGTTCCCTGGAGCCTTTCCGAACCTAAAGCATTTGGAAACCTCCTTGCCCGTCTCCGTTCACCGCTATGGACAGCTTCCACCCAAGCAGTTCGTCCCTCTCAATCCTCATTATTGGATTAGTTTTTAGATACATTTACTTTTTTTTGTAACAAATCTCAGAAAGAGATATCCTAGGGCTTCGGTATATATTTGTCTGTAATTAAAGTAGGATTAATTGCATAAAATTGTTTTTTAAGCGACTGTTACAAGATCAGCAGACAGGAGCATGGGATAAAGTGCGTAATGAATACATCACACTATAAATAATGGACAGAGCCAGCGCTCAGGCATCCCTGCAAGGTAATAGCTCTTTCAATATTTAATAAAGACGGTACTGCAGGGAGAACACTGTATATCGCAAAGGTGATTTTCAGCCCGACTTGCTCATACGTGCATCAGTCTGAGGGAGAGCAAGAGCCTGTGTGCGGGTTGGACCCTTTAGCTGTCACAGTTCACGATAACAATTTGTGCGCTGGAGAAGCGGTGAGAAGGGGCGATGCTGAGGGTCGATCAGAGAGGGAAGGTCCTGGAGGGTTCTTCGAGCGAGGGCGATGCTCATTTAGGAGGTAGAGAGCAGCAGCTTATGAAGTCTTGCACTGCAGTCCACCTTGTAGAAGACCCGGCTGTCCTGCTGCTCGGGGGGCGCAGGGACCCCCCGAGACAGCCAAATCCTCATGTGCGGGGTGCAGGTCGCTACAGCTTCTCTTGGAGCAGCTCCTTGCGATACCTCCTGCAGCTTCTCCAGCTTCTCCATACTAAGGGGATGAAGATAAATGCAGAAGCATCACTTATCGGGCCAGTGGCCTCCCTTGAGAGGCTCTTCCCCAGGGTAAAAATCAACCTTTTTCTCCTAGAGAAAGGGAAGTTCCTGCCCATCTGACAGCCGGAAATTTTCAGAGAGCAAATCCAGATCGAGCATTGCACAAGTTGTTAAATGCTGGAGTTGCAGCCGCTGGGGCTGAGACCTCGTTGCTGCGCTGTGAAGTGTCTACGTGTTTCCTGTAGCAAACAAGCAGTAAGTTATAGTGACCAAACAAACAGTTCCAGAGAAACATCGGGGAAAGGAGTTACACGGCAAAGGGAAGGGAGAAACAGCCTTTGTAACATGAAAAACATGTTTGTATTGAACTTGGAGCCAAAGCTCCCTCTTCCCTCTTGCTTGTTTATTTTTTTGCAAGATCCCTTTTTTTTTTTTTTTTTTACCTTATCTCTGGTTGAGAAAAACATAAAAAAAAACTTTTTGAAGCCCGATGCTACTTGCATGTGCCAGCCTGGACTTGCGCGTGCGCGGCCACGGATGCCACAGGGTCTGCTGCCCTCTTGCACCTGCAATCAGCAGTCTGTCAGGTCGTTATTGCATTTAGTGCCCTTGCAAGGAAAACATGGCTGTGAAATCTATGCTTCTTGAATGCAGCCTGTATTTTGCACCAATCTTTCTGGTCATCTGTGCTTTTTAAAAATTAAAGTGTTTTTTTTTTTTCCTTCTTTGCTTGCTTGTTTGGAGACCTGAAACTTTTTATCGCGGTCCCTCTTTAGGATTTTTTCTTTTTTTTTTTTTTTGACTAAATTTTGTCCTACAAAATTACCTCTAGGTTAGGGGAGGGGTGAGGAGGAATACACAAATGTGGCGGAGAGTGTTCAGTGGCTAAAAGGAGCTCAGAGAGAAGGTGCTAGGGAGGTGAGTGGATTTATTGCCCATCTTTATACCTGTTACAATTTCCCCCTATTTCTATTATGAAGATAAAAATGTTGGCATCTGCACCAAGGTAATGCAAAGGATGCTGCTCTCTCTATCCCTAAAATTCATCCCTACGGCCACTCCAGAGCAAGGGAGGCAAAAAGCAAACTTTGCTGTCACCAAATTGGGAATGGCACTGTTTTGGGGCATTGTGACAGGGTAGAGGAAACAGGCAATAATTCTGCCAGAAAAGATGTAATTTGCCGGGAGGTGCAGACAACATTACACCTGGTGGTCAAGTGATTCCCTGGAGAAACAAGAGTAATAGAGAATTAGGCTAAAAATACTAGAGTGCTGCTGCAGGGAGAAACATCCTCCTTGAGCATCGTGGGATTTCAGTGAGTGAAAATTATCTGAGCATAAAAAGATACATATTTTTAGGGATTAAAGTGTTTCTTTTCCCCATACTAGTAAAGCAAGAAGACTGTGGCCAAATTTAATTGACACACTGTTATGAATAGGAGAATAACTATTTTTTACTCAACTAAATTCCCTCTGTTTTTTT
Organism: Crypturellus tataupa; assembly: GCA_034781795.1. Classification (NCBI taxonomy): domain Eukaryota; kingdom Metazoa; phylum Chordata; class Aves; order Tinamiformes; family Tinamidae; genus Crypturellus; species Crypturellus tataupa. Next base: position 302,921 of record JAWLRI010000446.1, on the reverse strand, counting down.
TTTTTTTCTTGAGGACAAAGTACTTTCCTTTTTGCAAAAACTATTTAGGCAAGAAATACTGGGTTATAACCTTTGCAGGTTAGAGGGGGGAAGACCAGGAACGTGTGCAGTTTGCAGAGGTGGTTACTTAGACTCATTTTTAGGGAGATTTGTGAATTTTTAAGGAAGCAAGAAAGGAACAGCATGCTCACGGTTAAATCAGCTTCTCTTTTGCTAACCGAGCTGCTGATTTTCAAACATCTTTGGCAATCAGGACATCTGATTCCCGCGGTGGGGAGGGGGGGTCTCTGTTGCTGACGTAGGAATGACTGTGGGGCACATAATTCCTGCATCTCCTAATGATCCTTTTAATTTAATGACTTCAGGTCCTTGTGGCTTTGGCAGCAGTGACTAGGAGTGTTAATGCTGAGGAGGAGAAAACTGCTTCCCCTCGCCCCGCATTTAATTAGCAACCATGAGAAAATGGGTGAATTCCTTAAGAGCCAAACTATTACTTTGCATTGCATCCAGATTTCAATCTGTGCTTGATAAGGAAAGAAGAAAACTGCTTTATTCTCCTGTTGAATTAGCAGGCATGATAGAAGGGGTGAATCCCTTAATAGTAAAGCTGCTAGTTTGCATTGCACCACATCTAGATTTCATTCTGTACCCTGTGTTACGGCGGTATCTTCCTAAATGTTGCTTCTTCTGCCTCTCTGCTGTGCTGAGAGTTGGACAGATGTGCTGGAATTAGCAGGGTTTGAACAGAGCTGAAGCAGGTGAAGGACGAAATTGTTAACAGAGTGTTGGAGTAAGGCCACGCAGCGAGTTTGTGACAGTGGGAATTTGATGGTAAGTCTCTCCAGAGGGTGCAGTGGGAGACGCGGAGCACGTGGCGTATCCCTCGCACAACCAGAGCTATGTGCAGTGCGGCAAGCGCCCGTAGGGGAAGCCAGATTAAATGTGAAACAAGGGGAAAAGTTGGTTTCAGAGCAATCACTGCAGAGAATATTCTTCCAAATTAAAAAAAGAAAAAAAAAAACAGATGATCCTTGAGATGTACCTGATAGTGGCATTGCTGATCAGAAGGGTGGCTGTCACCCAAACCGGCTGTTCCTCAACAACATTCCTGCTGGCTGGCTGTGCGGGGCCGGGTGCGGGTGCCCTGCGTGGCGTGAGGTCCCTCCCTGTCGCTCCCCGCTTGGCTCGCCCCGCAGCGAGCTCGGCGGGACCGTCGCCTGCAAGCAGCCCAAAACTGTGCGAGCCGCCTTCATACTGGGGTGGGTTTTTCCTGGCTGACCCAAAAGGACTCAGGAGCAGTTCTGCTCAGCTCTGACTGCCCAGAGGGGAGGTATTTTGGAGATTCACGGTCCACCTTCTGCAGATGGTACCTTTTCCTCTGCCTCGCTACTCGGAAGGTACACGTGAGGAGCAGAGGATTGCAATAGTTTGACCATGCTGAATGGTGTGCTCGAGGCTGGGCAGGGTTCCTGGGATCAGTCTCGTCTCTTAGCGGTCTTGAGATTGGGAGCATATAGGATATATCTGAAAAAATGCTATCTCTAGAGTAATATCTTTATAACATATTGATACAGTATTTACTGGTTTGCAAAAACTGTACTAAATGGTGAAGGAAGATGTGGCAGGGTGAAAGGGGAGAAGACTTTTGATGTGCTTTTTACCCCGGAGCAAGAACTTGGATCCAGGTGTTGCTACCTCATCTGTCAGCACAGAGGTGAAGCCATTTGGGTGGGCGCATAGACAGGGCAGAGGAAGCCTGGCAGTGACTTTCTAGAGCAGTGACTAGAGCTTTGGTCTGAGTGGTGGCTGCCTGGATGCTGGTCTCTGCCTCAGTTAAACTGAATTGTGTCTACCTAAAGGAACAGCTTCCATGGGAAAGTCTTTCCTGGGCTGTGGAGCTGGGTCTTGTCCAAGTGGGAGAGCCTCCGTGATGTTCCTGCCCCACATTAGCTAGAGGGGCTCTGAACCTGGGTCTCCTCTGTCCCCAGCGAGGGTTTTGATAGTTGAGCCATATAGCATCAGAGCTGTCTCCTCCTCGATTTTAGTTTTTATAGCTGGCACTTGACCCTCTGTGTGATGATATCTGATGATATGCTCCCCCTCACAAAAAAAGTCCTTCAAGACATTTGTTTATTTCCTCCTGTTTAACCCAAATTGTTTTTTTCCTGACAACCCTTTGCACAAATCTCTTGCAGTTTGGAGAAGGCTCCGGGCCTGGGGGTATGGGACAGCTGAGGATTATGTGCCGGTGGACGGGCATTTGTGCAGATGTGCTGGGAAGGGTTGGTTCCCCGGGAGAGGCACGAGGCACCTCGGGTGGATATAATCACAGGGGCCTGGCTGAGCGGGAGGGCTGCTGGCGGGAGAGCGGGCCTTGAGGAATGAATTACAAAGGCTGGGAGAGGAGGAATCCTGCACCTCCCCATCTGCCAAAGCCATCCAGCTTTTTCCATGAGGGTTTGCAAAAGCTGAGCGGAGCGATGGCTGCAGGCGGGGAGCCAGGTGCTGCTCGGCAGCAGGGAGCCGTGTCCAGGGAGCCAGGGCCGCCATGTCCAGCCGCTTGTCCTCTCCAATTGCCTGCCCTGGAGACGTCTCGTCCCAGCACCCGTGGGTGCTGTAGGGCAGGAGAAGCCTTCCTCGTCGGCATCTTTGTGAGCAGGTGAAAACGGTTAAGTTATCCTTTCTCAGTTTAATACCAGTCTGTGGGGAGTCTCAGGAGAGTTCTGTAAGCAACTTCTAGGGATACCTTCTTCTGCCTTTCCCTTATGTGGTGGTAGGCAGATGGTTTGTTCAGGTGGCTGCATTCCTCATGTTTCCTCCCGTGCCACGTGTTTGTGTTTGTCCTGGGGGTCATTGCAGCATTCAGGGCAGCGAGCACCGCTCATCTCCGTTAGGTTTTAGCACTTCAGTGACATCAGGACAGATCTGCTGCTGCTGTAAATCAGTCTATCGAGAAGTTTTTCTGACTTATCGCAGCAGAGCATTTGGTCTGCATTAATTCTTATTGTTTTTAATTTTCCTTTTAATCTTTCTTTAATCTGGAGTTGTTCAGAGTTGCAAATAAGTCTTAGATGAGGAGCTATGGAGAGGAAAGCAGGACCGGTAAGTCCTTACACCCCTGTCAAGTCGCTCACCTGCATCACCTGCCTGCATCACTTTCCAGAGCGGAGGGTGGATGTGTATGCTTCATTTAGCTTTTTGTTAAAACCTAAATGCTAAAAGCTTTTTGGTTGATTGGCTGTAGGAAGGTAGCCCCATGCCGTCCATGCTGCAGGTCCCCGAACTCCACCCTGCTTTGCTTGGCCTCGTTGGAACTGGGAGTGTCACCTCCGAGATCCTGGTGGTTATTGAGGTTCCCATGCGTTAATGCTGGAAAAAAAAACCCAAAACACATTTCCTTGAGATCAGTGTGTAATTGAGGAATACCTGTATATTGTATAACATCACACAGTAGTATTCTTCCCGCAGGGTAGCGCGGGTTAGGATGTGCTTAGTCATGTTTCTGCAGTGATCCAAGCTGTGAGGTTCAACCAGAGCCATCTGGAGCAGGCTGAGGAGTCGTGAGTGCCCATGCGAGGATTTGGGTCACGCACTAACAGTTCCTGGAGGTTTCGGGCAACCTGATCAGCAATCCCTTCCACTCCATTGCGTTTCCGTGATCGCAGGCAAGAGCGGTGAGCTCGCGGGAGAGCCCCTTCGCACCAGACTGCTGCACCAGCCTGGCAGCCACAGGAGATCACAGCAAAAAAGCACTTATAGCTAAAAGTTATTTAAGGAGACAAGGCCAGTGGAAGTGCACTGTCTGCATTGCCTCATGTGTGTCATGAAATCCAGCGCAGGCACAAAGATGGGGAAAAACTACTCCAATACTTATTGTCCAGCGAAATATCCGTGGGAGAAAGCAGAAAGGCTCTCGAGAACCTGGGTTGTGAGCCTCTAATTTAAAACTGCTGCTGTGTAATGGGCGTTGTGGAAAATACCTTGTGGCAACATCCAGTTTTCTTTAAAAAAAAAAAATAATAATTACTCCCATTTAGAATATGCTACATGGCAGAACTTCATCGTAGCAAAGTTTCTAAAGATGTTGTGGTGTTATTCTAATGTAAAGCCAGCAGCATTAATAAGAAAAATGCTACCTAGAAAATACATATTGGCATGCGACAAAATGACAGCATAGCAAATGTAAAATGTTTAGTAGTTCTTTGATGTGGTCGGAAATGGAAAGCCCCAAGCACGTGAAAGGAAAGATTTGCTCTCAGAGAACGTTTGTGATCGTTGCATCTACCTTTGTGCAGCTTGTGAGATTGCATAATATTTCCAGATACTCTATAAACCGGAATACAGGTATGTATTTTCTCCCTCTAAGGTGGCTGAGCCCACCTGGCAGCAGCCGCAGGTGGTGGGACATCTTGTTGCCCAGGCTGGTGGCCCAGGTCCCCTCGCTTCGGCATTGGTGGCTTGTTGTTCGCGGGTCCTTCACCTTGCGGGGATGCTGTTCTTGATGCCGACTACCTCAGCACCCTGTTCTGTTGCTGCTGTTGGGTGGTTTTGTGTTGGTTTGTGTTGCTGTTGGGTGGGTTGTTTGTTGTTTTGGTTTGGTTTTTGTGAGGCAGGAGGGTTGGTTGCCTCATGCCAGCACCTGGCACGGGGTGAGATGTTGCTGGGTCGAGGGTGGTCGCACCTCGTGCCCCACGTCCAAGGGGGCGGCTAAGGGCTAAACCATGGCTGACACTTGCTCCTTCACTGAACCTACCAGAAGTCGAATCCAAGCTTTTCAGCTCTTTTTTTCTGCCGAAGCCGATAGGGAGCAGTCGGTGCCCGTCGGGCAGCCTCCGGGCTGCTTCCTGCTGCGCTTCGGGGAGGCCCGTGGCAGGGAGTGGGGCCCTGCGGGCCTCTGCATTTGGGCCTTTGCAGCAAGAGCTGCTGTTTTAATTGCTCTAAAATGTCTGTTTTTGCAAGCTTAAAATCGTGATGTGTTCAGGTTTTCCCACCAGGGAAATCCTTAGAAGGTCCGAGTTTTGAAGCGAGCGTTTTGGTTAATCTTGAGCTCTGATTTCCTGTTGCTTCATGGACGCGGTTTGGAACGGAGATATCTAAGGCAGGATTTGGCCAGCGGGTTGTGAGCTCTGCTGTGGGGTGGCTTCCTTTGCTTAAAGCTGGAGCTGTAGAAGAGCTTGAAGTATATAAATCAAAGCCATTCCATCAATTTCAACTGCAGACAGTTTCTGCTACTGAGACTTACTGGTGTGAATGCTAAACGTGACTCCACTACAGAGATCTTTACTGCCAAATTAAGCTTTCTTTCCTTACAAAGGCATCTTGAATGTCTGTTGGTATGGTTTTGTTTTGCTTTTTACATCCCTCATTTGGAAACGTCCGCAATCCGAGGTGCCAGGAGGAAGCAGGAGAGCTTTCCGGCAGGAACACGGCGGGGAAGCAGAGGCCGGGATGGAGTTTGGGGCTTGTCCCGCGTGCCCTGCCTCCACATAGCTGAGCCCAACCGACATCCCCTGCTCTCAGAGAAGCCTCTCTGCTTTGGAAACAAGCTTGTGGATGGAACCGAAACTGCGGAGCTCGAATTACCAAAGCATGTTTATTATTAAGGGGGATGTTTGATGCTGCTCTGTTGCCCAGGCTCTTCTGGAGAAGTGCGATCCACCTCCGTAGCCGGTGTTTGTATGGGTTTAACTTGAGACTTCAGCTCTTACCTTTGCTGCAGACCAAACAAAGAGCAAACAAGCGCTTTGGAAAGTGGGGAATGGTGCAAAGTGCCTGCAGCTTAGAATGATGATATTTAATTTAGCAAGTTAAACACTCTTTTTGCTTAGAGAGCAGAAGCTTAAGGCTGCCCGTGCGGTTGTGATTCCCCATCAGAGATGCCCGTGTTCTCCTCCTGCGTGCTGTGGTGGGCTTGAGCCCTGGGAAATGGTAGTATGACCCGGAGCTTCCCTTGGGCTGTGCAGGATGTAAGAGTCTGTGCAGGCAGAAGGCTCAGCTCAATCTCAAGGACAGGAGCTCGCAAACCAAACGGAACGGTAGGACTTGCTGTCAGTCTTGTTCTTGACCTCCTCAGTCACCATCCCCAAGTTGTCTTCTCTCTCCTGCTGCTCTCTGCTTGCACTTGATCTCAGTCGGGTCTTTCATACTGAGCAAACCTGGAATATTTCAGCTTGGGAGCTAGTTATCACTTCGAATAAATGTGTTCAGGCCCCTGCCGTGGCAATGACCCTCGGCCCTGGATAGTCCATGGGTAGCACCGGGCCCATAGTGGCTTTTTGGCAGACAAAATGGCATATTCTGCCCGGTGGGCAGGCCAGCCAGGCTCTTCAGCAACCCGAAGGCATCGAGGGGAAAGGCCATGGGCCTTCTCGGGGACGTGTGCTGAAGCAATAACTTGAGTCGCAAAGTCCTTGTGAGAGAGGCCGTGTTTTGCTTGGCAGGAGCAAGGTGAATGGGTGGGTGGAAACCTCGCGCAAATGTTTGTTATCAGATAGGCTCAAGGTCTCTTGCAAGAAGAGTGGAGTTTTGTATGGATGCTTCAGTCTCCTTTAAAAAGAAAGGAAAGAAGGGTTTTCTTTTTTCCTCCCTTGAGACCTTAGAGCTCTGTTGGATGCACGGAGCTGACAAATGAACACGTGCTTTCGGCTCATTAGACAGACATGACATGGCCAAGGCTGACCAGCACAGTGCCAAGAATGTCTTGGAAAATGGCCAGCTGTTTTTGTTGACTTTGCTAAAATAGAATTTCACTTAGCAGCACCAACAGAAAGCAAAGAATGAAGCGAGGAAAGAGACACTGCGGAGTAGGAAGAGGCAAAGGAAATCACAACATTTTCTAGAGTTACTTGCTGTATGCTCATACCCCACACCATCCCATGCCTTGCAAATGTGGCAGCAAACGGAAGGGATGTTAAGGTGGAAACAAGCTGTAAGTTTGGTTCTTGAAGTCACTTGGGGATGATTTTGGTTTGCTATGCGTGGGTTTAGCATGTCTGCGAGTTTATTACATAAAACTAGTTTTGGTATCCAGTGGGTCAACTTGAGGTGTTTCTCGCCCAGCGATCAACACCTGCATTCCCTTCTCAGCGCAGTGCTTCAGTTCTTTGCAGCTTCTTCCTCTGTAGTAAAATCCTGGTGCTAGCGTGGAAGGTGCCTCTCCAGTTGTCTTTTTACTTCTATGTACTCCTTCCTCGCTTTCCAGGTGGTGAGTTTTGTTCCACTGGGTTAATGGCTTAGGAGTAGGGCTTGTCTTTGCTGCTCTTGGGTCAGTTGTGCGTGGCACTGATGCTTGACAGGACGGTGCAATTGTTTTACAGTCGTCTCTGGATCTTGCTAGCAGCGGAACTGGCAAGTGAAAGCAAAACGGTTGTTGCTTGAAAAATAAGATATCTGTAATGGCATATGCATTTAACGTTAGAAGGTTTTATATGCCAGAGCATGATAAAGAGTAAGCTCAAGCCACCATAGTTAAAAAGATTAACACCAGCTGTGGTGAGATTGATCCCTTTGGAGGTTATATGAAGAGTATCTCCTGTAGTAGTAGGGCGAAAGCTACTCAAGTGACCTGGAGTTATGGTCCAGCACTATCCCGTGAACTCTGTGGCTTCGGAGCGGTTGTGTTGGGTGGGAATGATGACCTAGTGGGACTTAAGTACCATTTGAGAATGAATCATCTTGATGCTCTGCAAGCAGACTTTGAGCAGAACCTGAAGGGACATAGGAGCGCATGTTTGTAAGTGCCTCCTTCATAATAGATCAAAACCCCTGGTCCCAGCCCTCAGGGAGTAGCTTCAAGAGCCTTTCCACCAATGTGAGTAAGCAACGCTGTGGGTACGAGATATCGGAGTAGATCCCCGTGGAGCAATTTGGTGAAAATTACTGTTAAAAATTTTGAAAGCTTAGTTTGAAAATGATGATTGCTCCTACATCTAAGTCCTCTCTCTAGTACCTTCTCCCTATTTCCCGTTTCTAAAATGAATGGGTTCTTGGTTATCCATTGGTTTGAAATGCAGCTGCTTTGGCTGCTTCAGGCATTGAGCAACAGAATCACAAGTTCTTGCTGGGGTGGTCTCACGTCCCTGCTGCTCTTTTCCTCTAGGTTATGATGCCCTGAGCTATTCTGTGGAAACTAACGACAAGTGGAGTGGGAGAGGGCTACTGCAGGTGAATGAGGAGAACGCGACCCAGGCCCCGGAGGATGCAGCGCAGCCCTATTTCAGAAATTGCACCGAACCAGGTAGGAATAAAAGTCACCTCCTGCTTTTCAACTCTATAGTTGGCTTTCTCGCCTCCAAATATCTGTACTGCCAAAACCACTTGACTTACGTACTTTTACACGCATGAACATGCTCATTGGGTGCTCCTTATACGTGTGCATGGTATCTGGCTTGAGTGAAGAGGATTGGCTGTCAACTAGAGCACAAACCAATGTTTAATATATACTGAGAGTCAAATTTTAAGACTGATGTATAAAGCTCAGTTCAGAGACCCTAAGTGCAGCACCTTCCATGTTTATTGCATAAATATTGTAGTTGGTTCTTGCTACTGGGCATATATAATGCAGAGATTTGTTAACAGGATTAATTTCTGTGACATTAATAGGTAATCAGGATTTAATACAAATAATTCAACCAGCGGTGAACCCAAAGAAGGGGATTTTTCTTTAGTTTGACATTCCACAGCCAAGTTCCTGTGGTGATTTGCTTTGATTCTTGATTTTCAGAGAAGAGCTTGGATGTCATTTTGTCAAAACTCAGGGAGGGGAGGAAAGTGATGTTTATTATTTCTTCATAAGATTATATAGGTTATATGCCCTAAGAGAAATTCTAACAAATGCAGTTCTTGCTGCATTTCTCTGCCTTCAATTTTTCTTCAATTGTAATCCTTAATAATGCTTTTGGATAAATGGATGATATGTTCTCTTTTCAACAGCAAAATTTAGTACAAAAATTCTTCTTATTCTGCTCTTTGCTTGCTTGCATTTCTCCCATATGGGTGCAGTCTCATAGCCTCTCATCAGGAACTATAATAATTCTTTCCCCTACTTGTCTCACTGAATCAGCATCTGCTCTCTCACCATCCTCAGTGATTTCTGCTGCCATCGCCAAATAAATTTGCCTGTATAAAACGTGAGGGGCTTTATTCCTGGGGCCTTTTTTCCCTCTTCTCCAAAAGATAAAACAATAATAGAGCGTATTGGATAGTGTCCAGGAGAGAGAAAGTAGAAATACCTTGATGAATTATTGTTATTTCTGTGAATAGTAAGAAATTACTGGAGAACACATTCTGGTAATACCTCTGGTATTAGAGGTGTTGTTGAAAAGAAAGCAAAACTAACAAAGTTTAGGCCAAGTCCTTCCCTGACTTCACTGGGAACATTAGTAGAGTATGAGTGTAAGTCATTAAAGCTTTCCTGGATGGTGGTCAGAAACGTTTGAGTTGTATCGCTTGGAAAGGGAGCAGGACCTTATGGAAGTATCTACTTATCTGTTGGCTTTCATAAACCATAGGCCGTGCGCAGAATATTTCAAGATCTGCTTTTTCAACAAAAGAAATTGGTAAAAGAGGAACTGGTGGAAGCAGTGGTGTAAACAGCACTGAACTGTGTTCTTGTTCTGCAAGTATTTTCGTGCTGTAGGTGATAGAGCAAAATATAGCATTCTGAATTGTGCTTTGAGAAGAGTTTCAAAGTTTTTCCATTTTTCCTTCTGACTCAGAATGATGCCAGGTTCTGAATCTTGCACAAAATGGGAAACCCACCGTGAGCCTTTACAGCTTCATCATGTCCTTCTTGCTCCCGATGCTGCGGAGTGAAACTCCCATTCAGGTGCTGTGCTGCACATTTTGGATCGTTACTTGCAATAAAGCAAGGTGTAACAACTGCGACAAAAATCCTATTTTTAAACTAACCTTTAGCTTCTAGCTAAAGGCATGTTTTTATGGATTTATTTTACTGATTGATGGGTATATACTTGGTTGAAGGGAAGGGAGGAGAGAAGGAAGTGATTTTTTTTTCCCTTAGAGAGGGCAAAGAAACACAAGCTGCGAGTTTTTGTGCCATTAGAGAGCTGCGTGATGAAACTGGGGCTATTTGGCTGTAGTCTGTGAGGCTGTAGAGCATAATTAAACCCGTGGTGGATAACCTCACCCTCGAGTATCTGATGGCTTTTGGGAATCAGTTCTGAGTCATCCTGAGCATCAACATGGGACTTTCACTTATGTGCATTTAGCCTTCAGGTGATCTTCCTTCCCTTTGGTGGTTGACTGGAGCACGGGAAGGTGGGAAGGCCATCACTTAAAAAGACTTAAAAAAGAAGAAATCTTTCCTACATATTTCCAAAATTAAGCTGTACTAGTGTCAACAGCTGGGCAAAAGTGAGAAACTTTAGAAGGGCAGTTTCACCTTCTCTGTTGAAATGTTATTTGTAAAAAATAAAATGCCCGTGCTTGGCTTTTGTAGTTTGTTGGCAGTAAACACATCTTTATGTGCTGAATGATCTTTTCTTTATCTGCAGGTGTATTCAGGCTCCTCTGAAAAAAATTGCATTTTCCAACTGCTGTTTTTAATTTTCCAATGATTTATACAGTAGGATATCTAATGGCCTTTTGTTGCCGGAACTGCTCCAAATAGCTTTTTTGCTCATTTTTCATTTGAAACATAAATTGTAGCATTATTAAAGGGGTGAAATGGGCAGAATCCAGACATCAGACCATTTTCTCTGCAGCTTTTTGCATTTTTTTTCACGAGTGAAACTGCTGTGGTCGGAATGCTGTGAAGGGTCTTTGTGACCCTTTACTTTTCGAGTGCGCTGCCCATTCCCTGTTACCCACCGTGGCTCATGAGACCCGAGAGCTCAGCTGGGCGGCAGTTGGGAATCTTGGACGGCTGCTTCTGGGGGATTGCTCTTTCCATAGCGGGGAGAGCAAGGAAGAGGCTGGAATGTTTCCTTTTGAGAATCCATTGAACACAGCTCCTGCAATGCTGACCGGCAGCGTGTTCTTCTAGCCCCGTGCCTACTTTGTTAGTACGGACAGAGCCCTTTAGCTGCCGTGCATGGTCCTTGGGTAGGGGCCAGCTCTTGGAGTGACAGCAGGAGCCTGTACTTCACTGTGGATGATGCGGAAAAACGTGCACTTGCCCCAAAAAGCAGGAAAAACGGCAAGGCAGAGCGAACAGATGAAGTGAAATGGCAGCCTTCAAAGACCCCGACTTTTTGGCATGTGCCCTAGTTTATTTTAGCTACACGTTGCTGGGGGACCTAGGGGAAAGCCAGAACGCTTGAAGTCCAGTTGAAGTCTTGTTGTTACGAGTCCTGCTAGACAGAAATAAGATGTTGAGTAATATTCATTGTTGTGCAGCCCCATTGCTTTTGCAATATTTGACTGTTTACGTGCTTGTAGAAGCAGAACAATAACAGAAAAAAAAAAAAAAAAAAAACAGCTACTTCCTTTTCTAAAATCTTCTGGTCTCTTGTCTTCTGCTCAGTTAATTTTCCAGTCTTACCTACCTACGTCTTCCATCTTGGTTTATGGCTGGTTCTTCATGGCAATATCTGACTGTGCTACCCTGGGGCAGTTGTTGTCCTGGTCACTGTTACTGTCCTCCTTCTGTCTGGCCCCCAAACTGGCCAAATTAAATCCTGCAAAAAGAAAAAAAAATGCTATTGTTTAATCAAAATAGTTGTGATTTGGGTTAGTTTTGACAAACAGTTTTTGCTAGTCAGAAAGAAATGGGGTGGAAGGAGAAATATTCTTGTCACTTCAGGCAAAGTCTCACTTTAGCACCCAGGGCTGTTCAGCAATGTGACTGACTTTTGGGGAGCCAAAGAAGAGGCTCCAGCTGATTTTATCTCAGGCTTTGGATGAGGTCCGTGTGCTGCCATATTTTGAGCCAGAATTGCACTAGGCAAACTCTGAGGAGCTTGCTGTTAACCCAAGCTTAATTTATCAGTTATTTTCCCATAATTTATTTATGTTGTGAATGGAAGCCAGGCCTCTGTCCCAGCAGGAGCTGGGCTGAACATGGCCTACATTTGCTGAGGTGTAAAACATGAATATCCTTCAGGCTTAATCCTCCCTGAAAAGGAGGGATTTGCTTCTGTGAGCAAAAGTGGGTTAGTTTTATTACTGTTATCAAGAATTTCAGCTTTTAAGATCACTTGCAGCATTGCAGAAGAGATTTCTCTGCATCTGGAGTTTGCATAAGAGATGATAGCCCAGGAAAACTGCGAAGAAGGGGCTTTGGAATTAACAGGAGACCATAGCAGAGGGCCAGGAGGTTGCAACTAAGCAGAGATTTTGTACTTCGCACTGATGAATAATTTGAAAAGTGAGCTTTGTTTTTAAAAATTAAGTAGAAACCTCTACTCAGAGTTTCAAATCCAACTGTGATGTGGAAAGGGGAAAAGGGTTAAGCAACTCTATCGTCTCTTGTATGTCATATGGCCCATATATCGGGTCACTGGACAGGGGTAAATACAGATGGGCACCTGTGCATGAGGTCTCCTGGAGTCTGTGTGGCTTTACAAGGTCAAATATTTGGAAAGGACCTGCAGTTCTAGGCCGTAGCTGGAGAGCAAATACTTCTTTTACCCCTGTGTCCTGGGCCTGCAAAAATTACGCATTACACCTGGATTATTGGGTCCTGTTGCAGCAGTTTGACCCAGTAGGTAAGGTGCATGGACCGTGCCCTCCAAGAAACACAGTGAGGACAGCCAGTGATTTGTGTTAGCCCGTCCTTGTAGGGTCCAAGTTTCTGGCCTCTGGTGGTGCTTTCGAAGGGCTCTGGTGAGGGCCCTTGGTGGCAGCAGGGCCAGGGAGAGCTGGCAAAGCTCCTGCTTCTTGCTGTCTCCTCAGCCCTTCTGCTGGAGCTGTGGCCCTCCCAACAGACCTGGGGCTTCTCTGTGCCCACACCGTGGCTTAGGATGGAGCTCGGGTTCAGTCAAGAGTTCAGAACAGCAGACAAGTTTGTGGTGATGAGGCAAGGTCAAGCCAGGAGATCAGTGAGTGGGATCAGGAGCAGCAGAGTCCATAGCAGACACTAGTGTGTCGAAAGACTGATGCTTCTACCACGTAGCTCGAGCAAGGTGTAAAGGGCCAGGGTTGAGCCTAGCTGGGGCTCCTGGAAGGAAGGTATGGGGCTCCTGGTGAGGGGGTCAGGGCCATTAAGGCCGTTAATGCCCCTCAGGTCTTGAGAGATAATTGGCTCACTTTTGGATTTGACTTGTTGCAAAGATCCCTTGAAGATGGAGCACTCGAGAGGAGGTCCAGAGGGTATCACCTGGAGTCAGCGATGCTTTTGTAGTGGTGCAGCATGTGTGTAGTGATGAGAACATGGGCAAATGGACAGAAGAGGACAGGTCTCCTTAAATAACAGAAGCATCACCCATTAAAAAAGCCTGTGCCTGGAACCCTGGATGGAAGCAAAGCTGGAATGAAGACTTGTCACTTGTCAGTGACTTTTCTCACTTGTCAGAAAGAGCCTGGGATGACACCCCGGGCCTGTCAGCCAAGGAGTAATGGCTTGTGGCAAGCCGGGGTCCCGGTGCCACCCACGGTGACTTCGCACTAGACTGACATACGCTTCTCCTGACAAGCTGACGTCATGGTCCTCCCCCAGCGCTACCCCTTGCCACGTGCTCCACAGATGCTGCCACCCTGGAAGGCTGCAGATGAAATAACAGTCCTGCTCAAGGGTGGCAATTTAAAGTAGTTATTAGTAATAGCAGGAAACACATGATTACTCCTGAAACTAAAATACTTGGTAAATTCACTTAGACTCCAGGCAGAGAAGCGTTCAAGTTTAAGAGACAAAGAAGTTTTTAGACATTTATTTCTTGTGTTTCCTCCTCATATTTCAAAAGCAACTCTTTTTTTAATCCATTTTTCTCCAGTGAGTCATAGATTATGATAATGTAATTTGTAGTGCTTGGCTATGAAGTAGGTAACTCTTTGAGCTTGCTTGTTTATGCTTGTTGCTGTTTCTTTAGGAGGCCCTTTTTTGGGTTTTAAGGTTTGAACTGCAAACCTTAACCCATAAGGGTGTTCTTTAAAAAAAACACCTTGTGAGCATTCCTGCTCTATGAACTCTCCGTGCTCTTTGAACTCCTCTCTTTTAAGCACTCGCTCCTTTGTATCCAGGCAGGAAGGTCGCTGCAACCAGGGGGTCTTTTTTGATGGGCAGTTTGATGAGCAGAAGGAGAAGAAAATGTGGTCTGTTGTTGTGCCACTTTCTCATGCCATGAGAGAACAACTGTGCACTTGCACTTTAATTCTTGTGCTGTTAGAAGTAAGTGCTTTCCTAGTTCCTTTATCATCCCAGAAATATTGTTTCATACGTGTTAAAACAGAGCAGTCACAACTTCTTTTTGTTTAATATACTTCTATGGATGGATGGGCTTAAGTGTGGTTTTCAGCTGAAACAGTGTCTGTGTCCATGATGAAATAGAAAAGGTCTCTTTACATACACCCTTCTGAAGACCCTGGAGGAATCATAGAAATGGAACCTGGGAAAGAGATGCTGAGTACTCTGCTTTACGCAGAACCTTTTAGTGAAGCTGTGGTAATTGGGTGTGAAGGGTGGTGGCAATTCCTGCATCTCTGCTGGTAATGCAGATTTCCTTCTAGCCACCTGGTCTTCATCCTTACCAAAGACAAAAGAAGCACAGTTTGGTAGTGTTGGTGAATATTTCCTTTCTGGTCTTCTTATTCTCCAGCATTTTTAATAGGAACTTCTACTCTTACTGTGAGTAGAGTTTATGGACCTGACAGACACCTTTTGGTAGAGTCTGGAGGAAACCCTTTGGCAGTCAGTAATCTGCCTGTGTCTCGCCTCCTCTTGGATTTGCGCCTTCCCAGGTCCTCATCCCGGCTGGTGGGGAGTAGAGCCGATGGGGAAGGTGTGTAACGATGGGTTTCAGCATGGAGATGTGTTCTAAAACCCATGGGATTTGCGGTCTTTCGTGGCATCAAACTCGAGTCCATGGCTTGTCTCCCCTTGCATGATGCACAGAAAGCCTGAGAGCTCCTGGGGAGGAGCAGTTCATTGTAGAAAGCTTTGTTTTGATGGGTAAATGTGTCCTGTTTGTGTTCTCCAATTCCTTCCGTACAGTCCTACTTTCCATCATTAGGAGACAGCCTTCCTTCAGGCATGCCTGTTTATTGAGGTGAGTGTGCTAAGTTGCCATTCTCTGAACCTTGGCTTCTGGATGACTAAACTTGAACATTTGTGAAACAGCACACTGGCTATGGTGGTTCGCACGGAGCTGAACAAAAGCTCCCCAGAAGCCCAAAGAATTTTTAACGCACTGCCCGGTAGTGCAGTTATGTTGCAGCCCTTCAAACCAGAGCAGAAAACCGCCCCTACAGAAGCAGGGGTCATTATGGAGAATTTGAACAACAGAAAATCAGCCACTTGTGTGGTTGCTTCCGTGCACTCCTGCCATGTTACTCATCAGCCCCCACAAGCAGCTGTGCCATAGTCGTATAGGAACCCACACTTCTTTTTACTTCATTTAATTCTCTGCCACAGCTCAGACCCTTAATGGCCTGAGGACTAAATCCATGCAGCTGACTTGAGGTGGTAGCTCTGCCTTGACTTTGACTTGGTAAGGTCAGCCTTTGGGATGAAGAGGATTAAAGTCCTACAAGGGAATTGTGGCAAATCCTAGGGCAAAGCCAGAGCGGGTGAGGAAGACCATTTAGGAAGACGGAGCTTGTGGCCACCTTTCTATGAACTGTTGAGCCAAAAGGAAGTGTCATTATAATTTCTCCCTACAAAATTATTTCCAGAAAGAAATAGCAACCTCCTTCCGTAACAGCTTTCTGATAAAAGCCATGCTTGATTTTCCTCCCAACACGTATGAAAGCCTTTTCTTCCCTGTGATGTTTTTGATCCACTGTAAGACTATTTTTCTCTCTTCCAGAAGACTCGAACCAGTAAAAGTGATTTGGGGTTTTAAAAGTTCAAAACAAGCAAACAAAAATCCCCAACCCCCTAGAAAAGCTAGGAAAACATTGCTGACTTGGAAAAATGGAAAGAGCCCCATTTTCCACTGACATCAGTGCTGAGTTGTTTGTTTGTTGATTTTCTTTTCAAAACTTTGACTGTTTGAGTTTATAACTATGTATCTTCAAAAACGTATTTCCTCCCTTAATTCCCTCACTTTTTGTTTAAATACTTCTGTTTGGAGAATCCTTGTTAACCTTCCATGGATTGTTCCCTTAAGACACTCTTGTTACCACATGCTTATGGTTCAAAGTGAAGTTTACTGCTTTTGCCCCATTTTGCCCCATTTGTGCTGTGGGTCCCACAGAGTGGTGGGGTGCTCGGAGCAGTAGTGGAGTTTCTGGAGATGCCCACTGGCAGGTTGGAGAAGACATTGCTAGGTCAGGGGGCTGCTGAGCTCAGCCACGCTGTATTCACAAGCAAAAGTAATAGAGCTGTGTGCTTTTGGTTGGTTCATTCAACCCAAGTGAATGTTGTTGTGATTATTAGCTATCTTGCTCTAATACAAGAGTCCTGTGGTTTGGTTTGCTTTTTCACTCCACATTATTTGCTGGCAAGAACTACAGAACCAAGGGACCTTTGGAGATCATGTAGCCCAACCCCTCTGTACAAGTAGGGTCACCTAGAGCAACTTGCGCAGGATCGCACCCAGCCAGGTTCTGAAGGTCTCCAGAGAAGGAGATTTCACCACCTCTCTTGGCAACCTGTTCCTGTGCTGTGTCACCCTCACATTCAAGAACTTTTTCCTCAAATTCAGGTGGAACTTCAGGTGCTTCAGTTTGTGCCCATTGTCTCTTGTCCCGTTGCTGGTCACCTCTGAGAAGAACCTGGCCCCTTCTTCTTGGCAACCTCCCTTAAAGATACTTGTACGTGCTGATGAGATCCCTCTCAGCCTTCGCTTCTTGAGGCTGAACAGGCCCAGCTCTCCCAGTCTCTCCTCATAGGAGAGCTGCTCCTGTCCCCTGATCATCTCGGTAGCCCGACGCTGGACTCTGCCCAGTAGCTCCATGTTCACAAGGACACATTGCTGTCTCATGGTTGACTTGTTGTCCACCAGAACCCCCGGGTCCTTCCCTGCAGAGCTGCTCTCCAGCAGATCACCCCCGAGCCTGTCCTGATGCATGGGGTTATTCCTGCCCGGATGCAGGACCCTGCACTTGCCTTTGCTGAACCTCCTGAGGTTCCTCACTGACCATCTCTCCAGCCTGTCCAGGTCCCTCTGAATGGCAGCAGAGCCCTCTGGGGTATCAGCTTCTGCCCCCATCATCAGCCAAGGTGCTGAGGGTGCGGTCTGTCCTTCAGCCAGGTCACGGATGAGTAAGGAGGCCTATGGCTTGCAGGAGCTTTGGGAAGGCTGATGAGCTCTCATGCTTTTGTGCCCTCACAGCGTACATGAATACGGCAGAGGTATCGCAAGGGCCTTCCTACCACTGAAAGCAGCAGTGAGGGGCTTAATGGTGCCAGCCTAACTCTGGCTTGTAGAAACGGCTCTGACAACCCGGCGGTGCCTCCTACATCTGGGTGAACCGAAAGAACAAGGGGGGTTAGCTATAAACAGAAACACCAAAAGTTCCACAGGAATTTAAGGAATTTTTTTTAACAGTGAGGGTAATGGAGCACTGAACAGGTTGCCCAGAGAGGTTGTGGAGTCTCCTTCTTTGGAGGTCTTCAAAACCAGCTTGGACACAGTTCTGTGCCACGTGCTGTAGGTGCCCCTGCGTGTGCAGGGGGCTTGGACTGGAGGGTCTCCAGAGGTCCCTTCCAACCTGGACCCTTCTGTGATTCTGTGATTGTGGGAGCCGTGCTCGCTCGCCCCAGGGCCGAAGCAACTACCCTCACACTGGCGTTGGGCTTCACGAGGCTTTCAGCTCTGGAGTTGCTCTGTGACTCGGTCCTGCTGCTTTGCGCTCACGGCAGGGTTTGTTTTGCGGGCTGGGCTTGGCAGGGCTGCGATCTGAGGTGCTGCAAGGCATCACTGAAAGGAGAGATGGTCGCAACTACTTTCTTTGTGGCTACTTCAGTTGTCTAAAGGGACAAAAGGCCCAAGTGTCATTGGTATGTAGGTGAGTTCCTCAGAAAACCCTCACTTTCACTGGGTGAGCTGCTGAGTGGCACAAGACTATACAACAACCATCTTCCTTAATGCGTTTGTCTGTAGAAACCCTCAGAAGTCTGAGGCCGGAGCAGCTGAGTGAGTACCAGGAGGCTGGCAGTACTTCAGAGCCAAATAAACAAAAATAAAAATAATCTGAGCAAGAGGTCTTTTCAGGGAAAACCCTTGGAATTAGATAAGCCTGGAGGGAAGTATTTTGGCTGTAGTTTATCTGTGATTGTTCCCAATTAAAATCCTATTAAAGGAAATAAATGACACTTTCTGTAGTGTCTGTGTGTCACCTGCTTACAGGCAGGACCTGCCGCACATCAAAGGGGAAGCTCTGAACAACTGGGCGTGTTTTTTTGCAGAACACTTAAAAATACTCTGCTGGTCTCCAAAATCAGGCAATTGTTTTGAAAATAAGGCTCTCTGAGCCTCCAGTAAGCTGGTAACTTCCTTTTTGCTGAAATTTTGCTGAGATTCTCATGTGATTACATGTGCAACACCTCCCAAGAGCTGAAGAAAAGTAATAAGAGCTCCATGATTAAAAGCAAGAAATGGCACTGCGGGTGCCTGTTTATCCTCATGCATTAATGAAATAAAGGAATGAGAAAGCAGAGGAGCATTTAATGACACCAAAACAAAAGTCAAAACAAACAAGCATCATACTCAAAATTTGCAGGTGATAAACTCCTCTGAGCATGTAGTGCCCCCAGCACAAAAATGCTATTTATTTATTTTTGCAGAAGGCACCACTGCATATGTATCAAGCAGTTGTAATGAAGCAAGTACTTGTCCTAATAGAAATGCATCTCATTAGAGCCACTGGCTCTTGGCTTAATTTGTACTCAGCCTCCAGCCTTCTGCATCGCAATATGGCCAAGATGTGCCCTGATAATCTGCAAATGCCCACCTCCTGGGGCTCATTTGCTTAAGTGGCGATACTTGTGATTAGCACGTTCCCACTGCAATTATTGTTTCCAGTGGCAATGAGTACTTCGTCATAGCTAGCTATGCAACAAGGGGCTTGCAGGGTGTTTATGGAGGATTCGAGTGCCGTGCTGGGTGTTAGAGTGAAGAATGCCAAAGGATAATTGACTATTGCCACCCGAGAAGCAAGTTAATAGGTTTTTGGATAACGTTCCTGCTGGCTTAGGTATGTACCTGCATGGTGCTGGGGTAGTGTATCCCTGTGGATATCCAGTATAAATTGGTGTTTTAACAGCATGTAACATGTCCTGAAAAGCAGAGCTCTCCTGCAATGGCACCAGGCTGACCTAGTGCTCCAAAACTGGGACTGGTGGGTTCCAACAAGCCAATTTTTGTAGTCCGTGGGTCAGTCCTCACTGCTTCCCTCCTTGTTCCTCGTTCCTGACCTTCTACCTCCAGCTCCATGCAAGCGCTCCGTTGCTTTGCTTTGTGCATGGGCAGGCCAAGCAGATAGAGGACAGACATGGCCTGGCTCTTGTCTGGTGTAAAACTGTTACTTTTCCCCATCTTAACTCCTTGCTTTGTTTTCTGATGTAATCTGGAATGAAACCAGTTATGAAATTTACGGGATTCCAGCCTTATTTGATGGAGAGGGCAGCAGTAATTTTTAAAAAGAAAGGAAAAATGAGGTGGAGCACAGCCGTTTCATGGTGGAAACCAAGTATTCCTTAGAAGATGGTGAGTTGGGTTAGCGCACACAGTTTCATGGGGGATAAACAGGTTGTTTTGTGTTACATCATCTCTAAAGGAGCTGCCTGCTTCATCTGCAGAAAATGCAGGTAGCAAATATCAGCATTCTTCAGCACAAAGAAGAGAAAAATATTTTCAAAAGTATACTGTCAACC
This sequence comes from Crypturellus tataupa, assembly GCA_034781795.1. Classification (NCBI taxonomy): domain Eukaryota; kingdom Metazoa; phylum Chordata; class Aves; order Tinamiformes; family Tinamidae; genus Crypturellus; species Crypturellus tataupa. The sequence goes on along the minus strand of JAWLRI010000446.1, from coordinate 282,985 downwards.
AGTTAGTACAGTTTGGTAGCAAGAAACTTATTTCAAGTGACATTAATGAAAAAAATGTCATTTTTCTATTATTTCTCCCCTTTGACGGGGAAAGTCTAGAAATCTGTGAGTGTGCATTTTTATTTGTCTGTTTTGTATTTGCTTGTTTTGTTTTGTTTTCTTCTTTTAGTTCTTAGAAATTTAGAAGCATGAGACTTGCTTCCTTGAACTTTTTAGCAAGTTTGAGTTATTCCTTTGGGGACTGCGTGTGGTAGAAATGGCAGCAGAGTGGTTTAAAATGCACAACAGAAACCTTTGCTTTCAAATCTCTGAATTCCAAAGGCCTTAAGAAGCAAAATAGGACTTGGAACTGGTAAATAAATATCACATCTTACTTTGCTGTTTTACTTCTCTGATTTTACTTCTTGGGTTTTACTTCTCTGATGCTTGATAATGCCAGATTTTTGTTATGTAGGAGTCATCTAAGGTGTTATTAGTGAACCGTGGGACCTGAATTTGTAAGAAGAAGGTGGAATTGCAGAAAGGGGATGGATCTTGCAGATCTAGATGTCCACCTAGAAAAATGAGCGTGGGCACAGTGACCTGGGGGTTAAATGGTAAGCTGTAGTTGTCTTCTGTTAGGCTCTTTGAACCTTTTCTAGCTGTTTTTCGTTTTGAGTATGGCTATTTTGAACTGATTGAATTAACAGGGTGAAATTTTTTTTGCAGCTGGTAAAAAGCTCCAGGAGATTGAGTAGGACCATCTTATATCAGGATGATGGGCCAACTAATGAAATTGCCCCAGTAGTAGTTTTTCTGGTCACTTCCCTTATTGGCCTGGCCTTATGAATAAATAAATGAATATTTTTTAAAATTTATTTTTATGAAGTCCTCATAACTATCCCTGATTGGGTCTCTGTGAAGAGGAAGGGTAATGGTTGTGTGTAGAGTTAACTTTGTGAACGATGGAGCGGCATTCTTGGAGTCTGAACTCTTAACCACCAGACTGTTTCCAATTAATGTGAATGTTTCTAGAATTTGAGATTGTCTTCTCTGGTGTGTTTCTGTTAGGAATTCATTGGGCAAGAGTTAAAGTCCTGGTAATCAGTTTTATATTCCCTACCTCATGAGTTTATGATATTTTGGCTTCTACTTTTGAGGTGCCAAAGATGAAGACTTAATTTTTCATGGGAAACTGCCCTTTCTGTATATTAAGCAGACAGTAGATGATCTGTAAGCGCACTGAACCAAACTGAAGATGGAGAAATCTTCGCACAGCCTGGATTTAACACAAGAGAACATCCAACTCTTCTGGGAGTGGTTAGGAAAAAAAATAGAGGCTTGACTCTGCATATCTTGAGTGCCAGGACATTGAATGTTCCTTGGTTTGGAATAATGGTAGCTCTAGTACGCTTTGTTTGCTGGGGATCTCAAAATTTGGTTGTAGTTTTAAAGTTCTACTTTACCCGCACAACTGCCAAGCTAGGAGCTGCCCCTGGTTTGGAGCAGAGGTGCCTCTCCCTCTGTTGTGTCTGCACAGCTCAACAAATTGTATTGGGACACATCGCAGCAGCGTTAGCCAGCCTGAGCACAACGGGTAACTGGCCTTTTGGGGCTTAATGGTCTTCAAAAACATAAGGTTCATAACATCGTGATTTACTCCTGTGCCCTGTGATCCACAGGCACTTTGAGGCAAATGTCTGACCCCTTCACTTAAAATAAAACAGTTTCAAAGATGTGTGTCACAATGGGAGTGTAAAGCAAGGCAGAGCTATGACAGTCCTAGACCTTGTGTGTATGTTCCTTGCGTCTCAAGGAAAGTAAAGGGGTAGCAAAGCAGTGTCATCTGAAAAAAATGTTGATGCTGCAAGCAGAGTCTTGTGGCTAAAGGGTTGAGTTGGGTCCACTCCCGTGCCCGGCAGAGGCTTTCTGTGGGACGGCGCGTGGCTTTCTCACTCGAAGCACCCTTGCTGGAGCCCGAGCTGTTGAATTCAGCAATGGGTTGAGGCTGGAGAAGTGGGTCCCTTCCTGGCTCAGGCATGGATCCGGTGAAAGGTCTTAGTCAGGACTTGTCTGTGCCTTGGTCATCTCAGCTGCAAACTGGAAGAGGTGCGTACAGCACACTTGAATTAGACTGATGAAAAGCACACTGTGAGGATTTACTACCTCTCCAGAAAGTGTAAATTGCAAGTGATTGCATTCCTGACACGTTTTTGACCATCCTTTTGATCAAATCTGATACTTCTGTAGGAAATGCAAGCTGCTCAGCATATTGTGGCCTCAAGGCATTACTGAAGTACAAATAAATGCTCAGAGCAGTAATAAAAGTAAATGTGTGCCAGATGTAAATTTTCTTGATTGGCCAGATACCAGAATAACTTTTTTTTTTTTACATACCTTTATTGTTCTTCTGTTATGGTAAATGCAATTTGTTCACTTAAGCATTTAAAAATATGCTGTTGCATTTTTGTAAAATGCCATAATCTTCCCCAGCATGCTGTTTCCACCAAACTCCCCATTTTCTCAACACGTTTCCTGCAGCATCTCATTATGCTGCTGGATTCTCTCAGAAAGAACAACAGTTGGCTGCTTTAGCTGTTTTGGAGCTCCTAACAGATGCGTGTTCTCACCGTGCTGCTGAAGTCTGCAAGCCACATCTTCGCTGTAGCACAAACAGAGCAATTTGGGGAGGACTTCTGCAGCATTTAAATTCCATTTCCTCACTTCTGACAGCAGCGAGACCAAGTTGTCCTTGTCCAAACCTCCTTGGGCAGATCCTCTGGTGGTGCAAATCCAGGATGGGCTGTCAAGCAGTGCTGATGTACATGCTCAGCCTTAGTGTTATTTGTGTGGGGAGACAGATTTAGGTGCCTTCCCTGTGATGTGAGGAGGCCATGGGCACCTTGAGGAGATCTGTGCATTGGCTTTCATTTCTCATTATGCCTGTTAAAGAAGACCCTGAGCTCTGCAGTGCTATTAAGAAGAGGTCAATGAAGAAGGCAGAGGTAGAAATGGTTGGTTTGAGATTTCAAGCCTGAACAGTGTGATCACCCTTTCTAATAACCAATTAGTTTCAAAGGGACCTGTACTGGTATTGCCCTTATCGAGCCCAGTAAGTGATGGATGGTTTAAAAAAATGTAAACTTTGGGGTCCAGGTACCATGGAATTTGAATCTGAAGTCATCTATCCTGAATCTATTGAACCAGAGCCTGGGAAACCAACAGTCTTCAGAGACAGGCTGTGTATTTGCTCTTCTAAATAAAAAATATGCTCATTTTGTGTATCTTCAATTACAGTCTTAAAAGGTTGCCTTTCTTTGCAGCCTTGAGGTTGGTATGTCAAAGGCTCGGTTCTCTCCACATCAGACAATTTGCACATGGTGCGATATTGCAGCTTCAGCACGAGCTACAAGAGAGCTTGGCTTGAAGTTTCCCATTTCAGTGACATGTTTTTGTTCAGATGGAAAGTTTTTGATTGAAATACATGGAGAACAGGATCTTCTCTAACCCAAGTAATGAGTAGATATATTTTGCCCACACTTTAAAGAATGAGAGGAAGGATAACTTGAGCAGAGGTGAAGTGCCTTTGGGATAGCTAGGTTATGGGGTTGGTTTTAAGCAATTGAAAAGGGGTGCCTGGAATGGAAACTCAAATTTAGTCTCAGCTGTAACATGCTTGATAGCTCAGGTGATTTTGTGTGAGTCTGTGCACGCGAGCTATTTGAAAGGGTAACTTTAGGGGGCATCCACTGAAATGCAGAATGCTTGGAAGGATTCTCTGCTTTTGTGCGCCAGTAAAGGGTTTATGTAAATCTGACAGTTATGCTATTTCACTGAGGAATTTTTTTTTAAGAGAAAATCATATTCGAGCTGTGGTGACAGGCTGAAATTTTGCATCAGCTTCTCGATGGGTCTTTGTCAGCGTGGTTCCCGTCACCTCGGCTGGATGCTGTGACTTTACATCTGTGGGCACTTTGCTTTGCATGAAGCACCCGTATATTTTTACCAAGTGCAAATAGCTTTGCGTATCTCTTGGAGGCCAGGTCATCTGTTAACTTGAAGCAACCTGTTAGCAGGATCTGAGATCGGAAGCTTTTTGACCTGGTGCAGAGCCGGTCTAAGCTTCAAGTGTTTGCTAATATTTAACCTATAGTAAATTACGGTGGAACGCTTATGGAAAGAGTTGTGAGACCCACATGAGCACCAAATGAACTCATTACCACCGGTGTGCGCCTCGGGAACTCAGAGCCCCGGGCCCTGTCTCGAGGTGTGCCCCCATTTAACGAATTCCAGCTTTAAGTCCATCTGATTAAACTAATACCAGCCCCTTATTTCAGTTAAGCTTAGTTGGTTGCACCTGGAGCCAAAATGACAGGACAGTTTTAAAGCTCAGTTGCATCTCCGCATGATATCAACTCATTGGTGTAGAGCCTGGATTTGGAAGGAATTTGGTTAAATTAGTGCAAAACTCTGTCTAGAGAAAATTCAAGAAGGCTGCAGCGTGCGGTCAGACGTAGCACATGCTTCTGTCGTTCTCGGAATCCAAGTCTTTATGAGGAGCCGTATAAATGTTGGCAGCCTGCTGCTCGGAATTTACCATGACAACTTTAAGAGTTTGTTGGTTCAAAATGCAGGTGTTTGGGTACTTTGCGTCTGCTATCGCAGTGTGGGAATGGGATTGGCCGCACAAGCATGGCTTTTAAAGCAAATGGGATTTGCATCCCGTTAAACTTAATGGAAGGCCCTTGCAAGATCGGCAAGGAGAGCGCATTCCTGGTATTTATATGATGTGTGCTTTGGAGAACTCGGTTTTCATTCTGCAAGGGATGACTGGGGACTTTGCCCAAATAATGAGATCCAAGTTGTAAAACCCCTTTGCCGACGTTCCTTGGGACCATTCCTTGGGAACGTTGTTGCAAATACTCTCTAGTCCAGCTCGGGCGAAGGCTGCATAGCTGGAGTAAGATAATGCTGCTGAAGGCTGCACTGGTGGGCTTGTCTTCAAGGGGCTTGCGGATGGTGTGGGTGATTCATTTTTGTAACTGTGGTGTATATGTGATGGTGAACAGCAGGACATAGTGCCATCAATCAGGAAAACTGGATCCAGAAGAGAATGTCCATGTCCAGCATGGCATTTGGCTGCAGCAGCAATACTGGATTGCATGGTCAAAGTATTCTTCCAACTGCAGCTTCTTTGGCAAAAGAAACGTATCTGCAGCCCCCGCTGGTGAGGGAGGTATAACTTTGCCAGTAGAGTTGTGTCTATAGCAGGAGCTTCCACCATCAAAGCCTGGCTGCATGTTCCCATCAGGTTTTGCAAGCACGTTACGCTAGTGTAGCATTGGGGTCCAGCACAGTTTCTGTCTTCATCTTTGTGCTGGGCATTTTCTAGATTGGCTTTAAGGAAATGTCGCTGTCATCAGGTAAGACTCGTCAATACTAAGCGAAGGTACTAAGGTTTTGTTTAAAACATGACTGTTGCCAGAAGGTAGGAGGTCTTCTTGGTTGGATCATTGTTTCCAAAACATCAATGGCAATTCAAAAGCAGGTAGCTTAGACCTGGGACCATTGGGCTTGAGCTGAGGGCTGGACATTGCCTAGGCAGGTGATTGCAGCCAAGAGGGCTGCCTGGCCAGGTGCCCACAACCAGAGCTCCTGAGTGCCCAAGCTGGCCAAACGGAGCACTACCGGCATCCTGCTTTGCCTGGCACTCGACAGACTTCATTGGTGTGCGTTTCTGTGGCTTACAAGATGCTCCTTCACGTTCACAAAGGCAAGGAGACCTTCGCCTTCAGCGTTACGACCCACGCACAAGCAGAGTACACCCAGCAGGTATCTGAACCTCTTCTGTGTGGATATTCTCAGAGCCAATCTCATCTCCATTTGGTAAACGTGAGTTTGTTCCTTTTAGCCACGAGTTTGTTCCTTTTAGCCACAACCGAAATTGCTTTTCCCAAGCTAGAAAGTTATTCCAGTCCCTTTCACTCTTTGCACCGCCTAAATGTCTATTCCCACACGGTCAGCTAGCCGGTGAAGCAGGGCGCAGTGCGCTCGCCAGCCGTGTGGCCTGTTGTCCTCTGCACCTTCTGAAGCGAGGACCATCCCAGCTGTCCCTTTTCAGAGAACTGCTGCTGTTTTAACTGATTCAGTTAAGGGCATAATCACAACGGTAGCTCTCCTGGAGGACCTGAGGCGGTAACCTCAGCAGAAGGACCATCACTAGCACCTGTGACCAGCAGAGATGTTTCCTTTCCTTGTGATAAGATCTCTCTACCCTTCATATTTCAATATTATCTGAAGAGAAAAGGGAAAACCGGACTTGGAAGTCTGGCTTGAACCCTAAAAGCATGAACTGTTGAAGCCTTTTCTTAAAGCTGTTTTTATCCAACAAAATAGTTACATGTGCGCTTAGCTTTCTGATGAAAAGAGTTTCTGTGTTAAGATCCCTTTCTGCAACTTCAGGCCTGTTGAGAAGCCTTCTGTAATATAAATATAATTTTCTCTTCTTTTGAAGACTCTTTATCCTGTCAGGATGGTGGAGAGAGGGCAAATTGTTATAAACAGGTGCTTTAAATTTCAGTGCGTCCAAGCTATTTTGCAAATTGGACATGAATGCCTATCTGAAGGTCTCAAGCCTTAATTTAAATTTCCCTGTGTTCAGATGCAGATGATGTAACAGGAAGATCTGTCCCAATAAAAGTCTTATTAAAATTTCTGTTTCAAATTTGTTATTTTTTGAGATATTGCTGCAAGAGAAGAAAAATAACATCTGGTGGCCTGTCACAAACTAAGTGTTTGCTGCTTGTTTTTTAATTCTTGCCAGTAGTAAGTATTTAAAAATCAAAGGTCCAGATTTTCCACTGATGTAAATTGTTACTAGCTCCATTGACTTCACATTGAGTTTACACTGGTTTTAAACCACTGAGGATCTAATGCAACACCACAGTCAAGATTTAACAGATTTAATACAGCCAGGATGGAAGCTTTATCATCTGTGATTTGCATTTTAAGCAGTGCTTAATTGTACAATTTTTATACACAAGCATGCATAAACTCACTTATGCATGCACGGAGTAATGGTTTTATATATTAATGTTAAAGGAGTTTAATTTAGTGCACAGCAGTGGGTAAAATAAGACTATTTAATTAAAATGGATTTTTTTTTTTCATGTACCGCATAGGGGATTTTCCAGATTAGATCTTAGTTACCCATATGTGAGAGCTCTTGGTTACTTCCTTGCTGTCCCGGTTAAGAAAGGGAGAGATGATTGTTTTGTCTTTTCTCCCGCTCCCTTCAACAGCTCGGAAGCAAGAGCGGAGGGCTCCCTCACCGCCTAGGAATCTTAGTGAGGAAGCAGGTGGTGAGGAAGAGACTTCTCTCGGTTTTGGGTTCTCCAGAAGGATTTGCAGTCCTCATAGGATCCCAGCCATCCGCGTGGTTGCTGTAAAACCCCAAGAGAAAATTTCCCTCCAGTTGCTACTGTGTAAGGAGATGGCATTTAAGGTAGTAGAGTAAAGCACGATAAACGAGCGGTCTCCTAGGCTAGCTGGAAAAGCAGCACTCTGTTTCTTAATTCAACTGTCGCTCCTCTGCTCCCTGTGCCCGGAGAAGAAGACATCAGCAGCCACGGCCACCACGGCCGCAACCTGAGACAGTCCCTAGTCTGCAGGAGTGACGGACACAGCAGGGCCTGAGTTCTGATAAGGGGCAGGCCGGTGCTGGTGGCCTGAACAGCCCTTCCTGATGGAGACTCCTTAACGGATGGCCTGGAGAGGGAAGTGGCCGCTGTCAGACTTTGGGACACTGGAGCGCGGTGATGCTCCTGCTGCTTGAGAAGCCACCTGTGGCCTGAATGACTTACCTGCCCAGGCATCCTGATAATGACTGCCGCACCAGTGTCATCTAACGAGGGGTTATTATTAGCCTGTTCTCATCTCTTAATTGACGGGAGAAGGAGAGGAAAGGAGGAGGTGATAACTGGTTTGTGCTCAAATGGGGATAATTGCTGCTATAACATTCCACTAGAAAAGCAAGCGGCGATTAATTATTAATTGTCCCGACTGGAGGAGCAGGGCCGTCGGTCCTTGGTGCTGAGAGCCATGGGGTTGCCATCAAGTTGCACTGGTTCAGGTTGCACTGGTGGCTCTCCCTGAAGGGTCTGCAGAGGCAAGTGCCAGAGAAAGCCCAAGCAAGAGCTCGTAAAGCTTTCCCTAGGGAAGCCCCATCTGGGATCGTGGTAGGGTGCAGCCGTGTGTCCTGAGACACTCCGCTCAGCACCTTGGAAGAAGTGCTGGGGCAGGAGCTCGTAAGTAGGAGGAGATGGGCTGATCAGCCCGAAGGACCATTGGACGCTGAATTTGTCCCCAACAGTATCGAGTGCCAGATGCCCGGGGCAAAACTCAAGGGGCAAGAGAGATTTCCCCTTCTGGGCTCTGAGACCATGGACCGAGTGGCCGTTCCCTGGTGTCCCCCTCCCTGGTGTCCTCTTTTCTCCTTCTTTAATTCTCTTCATGGTAAGCAGGATCACAGATTTCATCAGGATGCAGGAGCAGACAAATATTTGGCCCGGGCCATGGAAAGTTTTGCCGTTCCACAGCTCACAGCGTGCTGGGGGAAGGGAAGCCAGCAGAGGGGAAATCGAACTATTACAACCAGGCTTGATTTATTTTTATTTTCCACTTACACCCCGGTTCCTCCTTTTTACATGTCCCCCCCACTCTTCTTACTATTTTATTTTTATTTTTGTAAGTGAAGTTTTTATGAGCCAGCATCTCCTGCCCTACTTCCACTGCATCCATGCTGGATGTTTTTGGGTTGAATCGATGTCTCCTGGGAAATACTGTTGCTTGAAGGGATATTTAACTTTTTTTTTCAATGTATAATTAATAAATAGGCTCGTGTGCAGGAAGAGAAGAGCCAGCAGTCCAGAGCCAGCAATCCAGAGCCAAGTACAGCTCCGTGTCATTATTAATACACTGCGCTGTATTTCCAGAAATAACTCCTAGGAAGACGCAGTTTGCACAATGCCTGAAAAAGCTGGGCTCTGGGTCATACTTCACTGCTTTTGTGCTGCTGGCAGCGCACAGATGCTCAGCACTTCTATAAACTGCAACATTAACCAAGCGCAGCTTCCAGTGTCACCAGCATTTATGTGCAGACATCCCCCTGTGGATTCTTAGGTGTCCTATATGAATTAAACTTACTGATTTGCACTCGGGGACGCCTGTGAACTTTCCTTGCTCTCTGACTTTGTTTCCCCAGCCCTTGCAGGACGTTCCATGTCTTGGAGAGCTTTGCTGCTCCCTCAAGTTTCCTTGAACCTAGCAGAGTTTGCTGGAGAAGACCTGCAGCGCTAGTCACAAATGCACCCGCATGCACTAGGGTTGCACACGTCTTGTTTGCTTTGAAGAACAAGCTGAAATGCTTTGCCCATGAAGTGACAGTGCTAATAAAACCTAGATTGATGTGTCTCTGGCAGATTTTTCTGTGTAGGAAATTCCCTGCTGTTCAGAGTCTCTAAATCAGGATCAGATGGCCTTTTAAGGGAACGTGCTGTCATCCAGTGTCTTCCATCGCATTTTGATTTTACAGATCCTTGGGATGCTCCCAGTGGAAGTTAAATCAAAATCTGTTGCTTAATTAGAGATAGATAAGTCAGCAAACTGGACTTAATTTACTGTATAATTTACTGGGCCAACAAGGTTAGTGGAAGAAAGACTCTTTCTATAGTTTAGCTGTAAATTTTTGAGAAACATGTGAACTGTTAAAACGATATTTAGCAAGTAGAGGTATGGGAAACAGTGAAATCAGAGATTTGTGCTTGGTGTTGTGAATGTAATAGGTTGTATTCCCTGAAGTTGGTTCTCTGTGTTGATGGTGATGTAGATATTGTAGATTGCAGAATAGGCGGCCCTGTAGTGTAAAATATTGTGGCATGTACTGTGAGGTGCTGACATTTTCAAAGCCTCTGTACAGAACCCAAGGAGAATTTATCAAGTTCAAGTACCATGGGGATTTCAGAGTCTTTTATAGCTGGAATTAAACAGCCTTATGTTCTCCAACAGTGCATGCCCTTTGCTGTGCTTCCTATCCTGCAGGACGGATCACAGGAGGCTCTGGAAATGTTCGGGTTTATGTTGCCCATTGGATGCGCTGCCTTGCTCAGTGGCACAGGTCAGGTCTGCCAGGTGTGCTCCTAATGAGAGGAGAAGACACCTCCTGAAGCCAACATTGATTTGGTTGCTGTCACAGGCTGAATCATCTGCACTGACTTCTCACCAGAGACAAATCTGCATTTTTTTCCTACTCCAGCCCACTTTAAGACAATAATGATGTTGCAAAACAAGTCATCCTGAGCACTGCAAGTATCTGAGACGTGGTTGCCAATGCGAATGTATCTTTATCCTTCAGTATACTAAGGGGCAGGCAAAATGTGACAGTCCTTGTCCTCTAAAGCAAAAGGCAGGTGAGCAGAAGCATTTCAGGGTTTTGTGTTGATTTGGGCAAATTGTTTGTGTGGGGAAGGAGAGGGAAGATTCCACAAAAGTTAAGCTATTTACCCCTAGCTTTTTTTTTTTTTTTTTTTTTTTTTTTTTTTTTTGTTTTTCCCAAATTTGCCTAAATTGGAAGTGAAATAGAGTTTCATCAGCACTGTGCTGGGTCATTAAGGTCCCACAGTCCCAACACTGTGACGTCTCTTCATATTTGTATTATCTGTTAGTGTGTAGCTGACCAAGCCAGTAGGATCTGTCGGAGAGGCATAAATTTGGTCGTGAGAACTTGCTTTCACAGAAGAGTTGGAAATGGAGGTAGGGTCTGTTTGCATGCAGGATCGGTGGGACTGAACCCCTTTATCCCTTAGAAGTTGTCTCACACCCCTTTGCGTTGCCTGAACCTCTGTGATTTTTATCTCCGGGTAGAGGAGAGCTAAGGTTTTGGGCACGTGTTCATTGCTGCTTGGGAGCTGTTTCACCAGCACCGTTTGGCTGTGGAAGCTGAAGTGGAAGGAGCCCTTTGCCAAATGGGCACGACGTGAGAGCCCGGTTTGGGTGGCTTGGGTCGCGCTGAACTCCCTCAGGGTTGCTCCCATCTCTCCTTTTATCCCTTCTAAGGCAATGCTTATGGCAAAGGAAGAGGCTGAGGTTGCTTAGAGAGTTACCCTGTGTCATCTGGGCGGCGTTACATCAACTTGTGCACCCCCCTGTTCCGCATCCAACGTGGAGCAAAAGGTTTTAGCTGCAACCTTTGCTTTGCAACATCAGGATCAAGTGGCATCTGCTTCTGAGGAAGGGACTAAAAGTGAGGACTCTTCACAGCGGTGTTAATAAAAAGAAGTTAAATACAGCTATGGTGGATGCTCACTCCTGCGAGTGAGATGGGGATAGCTCCATCACAGTTTTTAGATGGACATGTTTTGCTTCCAGCACTGGCTGTACCTAGCAGCTTTGGAGAAGTATTAATCCCGAAGTAATTAAACGTTTCAGAAAAGCGGGATTTTTTTTTCTCCTTTTGTGAGATACTTTGCCAGCTGTTGTTTATGGGGGAAAAATATAAATCCCTTTTATGAAAACTGGTTTTAGATGTCTTTGTGTTTGGGGCTGGTTTATACATTATGTATTAGCCCGGGAAGGCAAAATATTCACCAGCATGAATATTTAGAGGAAGAATGAAAGGGAATCAGTCAGAAATCTATCTCAATAGCTTAGCCAGAGATCCAGAAGAAGCAAATGTTGCCAGTAGAAGTCTAGTTGCAAATACTGTGATAATCGCTGTTGGTAGTTAAAATGCAAAAAACCTTTTCCATAAAATCTCTGATGTCCTAAGTCCATGGACTGTCTGTGGACTGTTTACCTGCCAGGGTGAGGTAGTAAAAGCTTGAGGTCTGTTGAAAATGAGCTTTTCTTGGGGATGGGGAGGAGAGAGAAGAGCACAAGAGAGAAGAACGAGGGTTAGGCCCTTAAGTTGTTAGAGTGGCCTTGAAAGTTGTACCCTTAAGCTCAAGTAAGGCTCAGTGGCGGCCAGTGGGTGCAAATGAAATCAGAAGGAAAGGAGGGGAGATGAGAATCCCTTCCCACCTCTGCTGGGTGTTGAGGGAGGAGTAGGAAGCAAGTATCCGAGTCCTGGAGGTGTCTCCTTGGCTTCATCTCATGCAGGAAGCGGCGCTGGATTATCCTGTGGTCAGTGGGGAGAAAGACTCAAGGGAAGCAACTCCTGGAAGCTTAGGGATGCAGGATTTCCCCATGTGGCTGGAGTGTTGAATTGGGATTCCTTGGCACGGCCGGGACCTGTGGAGCTCTGCGGGATGAACATCTGTTAGAGCTCCTCTTCGGCTGGACTTTCAGCATCCTGCCCTGGCACTTCTGCCTCAGAACGGCTGGTAGATGGTAGTGACCACCTCCGGCTGAAGGGAGGCAGGAGGTAGGTGAGCATTGCCAGCCAGCGAGAGGTTGGCCCGTCGGAGCTATTTTAGCCCTTAAAACATGAATGTGAATAAACCCGGGAGGCTGGAAACATGGAAACCTCCTGAAAACCTCCGTCAGATGAAGAAACGGGAATAGACAGAAGAAGGGCATGGTGCAACTCCTGCTGCATGGGGTTGTGGTCCTTGCCGGGCCTTACAGGTTGACTCATGAAACTGCATTGGAGGGGTAAACGGCAGATCTTCCAAAGTGGAACTGCAGGGGGAAGGTGATGATGTTTTGTTGAAGGATGCTGGGCCTTTTCCCTTCCTTTTCCACACAACTTCTGGCTGTTTTGTCCCTGGCTGTTCTTCTTTGCTGAATAATAACAACACCAGGAGAGCTGAATTTGGTGAAGAGACAACGGATCAGAGAGCATCAGGGGACAGGGAGTGGCAGGGGGAACAGAGCAAAAATACCTGCACTTTTTGCCTTCTTGGAAAATATTTGGCATTTCTTTAAGAAAGACTGAAAGCAAATATGTGATGGGGCAGGCAGCATACTGTTAAAACACAAGTTTGCCCAGAACTCAGGAGGGTTCATGAACCTGACTCCAGAAACTGCTACCAGACCAGCACTGCGTCCTGAAAAAGTCGTGTTTTGCTAGTGTTTTGGGGGTAACTAAGCTGGAACATGTGTATAACTATTAAAATCATGCATGCCAAGAAAGGCATTCTGTGCTAAGCCTAAAAATACGGGCTCCAGGTTTAACTGGAATAGGTGGTGCTGCTGCACTTGGTTCTTTTGTGCTGCACGGAGTTGTTTGACCCGGGTTTCACAGGGATCAAGAAACCAACGATCCCTCGGCGCATTCGGGGAATCCACCCTTTGGCTGTAGCTCCTTGGCTTTACCAAAGCCAGTGGGGTCGATGCTTCCGAAATCCTTGCTGGGTCTCTTCTGCCTCGCAGCAGAACCAGTCCCAGGCTCTGGAGGGTAGAGGAGGAGGAGGATGGACCAGCCCCGTGTACCTTTCCAAGGCCCGTGGTTGACCGTTGAGCGAGCGGTGGCCAGTGGAAGTGGCGTTTTTTAATGATCTGCAATAAAGTCACCATTATATGGGGCTGCCTCTGCAATTAGGGCTGATCTTGGCATCCTCGGGGTTTTGTTGCTTTGATGCATGGATACCAACCCCAGAGTCATTTGAAGGCATGAAATCGGTTTAGAGCCCTTATGTAAGGCTGGGTCAGAGATGCCCTGGAAGGAGAGGATGATTAAAAACACAGAATCCCTTCCTAGGGGGAATTTCTCAATTCCTCTGAGAGGGATAAAAGGAGGAGGGCATTCCCTTTGCTCGTGTTTTAGATTAACCCAAAGTCTCATTTGCTCTGTTCTGCTCACTCATCAGCTGGCCAAGGGCCAAGTGAGGTGGAGCTACAGCAGAAAATTAATCTTTTCCTCTCTTAAGGAGAGAAAAAAAAGAAAAGAAAAAAAGATTTTTTTATGTGAACATATATGTGTATATGTATATATATATATATATATATATATATCTTACTGCTGCTGTTATACAGGATTATGACCTGATGAGGCAATGCTGCGCGGGCATTGCAGCACCTCTTTTTCCGAGAGCTACGTGTGCTTTTATGGAGTCTTTTTCAAGAGAATAAACCCCAGAGCAGATTTGGGGATTTTTTTCTGTCCTTCTTGGGGCTTTTCTGCCCGGGACAAGGGAAGCTTCCGAGGGGCTGTGCTGGGAGCTTGGCGCTCGCAGCAGCGTAGGAGGCCCAGGGCGCCCTGCTGACCTCCGAACCTTTTCCTTACAGATCTCCCAAATTTTCCAGCAGCAGCAGCAGGCGCCGTTCCTATAGCAACCATGCAGCCACATGACATCAGCAGCGTGGTCCCCTGTAAGCTCTTGCAGCGTTTTTTTTTTGTGGGGATTGGAGCGCTACATAACGCAGGGAAAGGCGAGACTTGGGGCTTGGCTCTTGGCAGCGTGCGAGGTCCAAGGAGGAGGACTTCCCACCAAAGGGAGACAAAGGGGATCGGAGAAGCCTTGTGGTATCCCCGAGCCACAGAAAAATCATTCAGAGGACATTTTGGGGCCAAGATATCCTCTCTTAATCATGCGGAGATTAATTCGGTTTCCTGAGCATGTTTATGGGAATGGAGCCCAGCAGTGGAGGCATCTACCTGCGCTCTCCTCTCTTCTCCTCTCCCTCTCCTCTCCCTCTCCTCTCCCGGGGGGGG
>JAWLRI010000446.1:248567-268256 GCA_034781795.1 Crypturellus tataupa | reverse complement strand
CTCTCCTCTCCCTCTCCTCTCCCTCTCCTCTCCCTCTCCTCTCCCTCTCCTCTCCCTCTCCTCTCCCTCTCCTCTCCGCCCCTGCCCAGCTGCTGTGTCCACAATGCAGATGTGCAATAAATCTGCTTGCTCTAGGTGCTCAAGGCCCACCCAGTTTGGGATAGTTTGAGTAGAGAGCCCAGCCAGGCTAGGGGCACAGGCAGACTGCCCAAATCGCAGCTTTTCGGTGCTTTGCTTGGTTTTATGCACTCCCTTTGATTTACTTGCTCTGACACATGAAAACATTGAAATAAAGAGAAAAAAACGAAACAGAACAAACAAACAAACAAAAAAAAAACAACAGAAATTTGCTGGAGTCTCTTTTCCTCTGCTTACATCTAGGAGACAGGTACCGAGCAGGCTCAAACCCGGCCAGGCTCTGTAGCAATTTTACAACAATATTTCCCATACAACTGACTCTGATTTTTACCCTTATTCTACTGGAAAACCCTGCACCAGGTAGAACGAAGCATCCCAAAACTTCCAGGTGCCAATTTACTCCTAAATCTGCTTTGAGGGGCACTTAAGTGCAAGACAAAGGTGGTGGAAGCAACAGTATTAGTGTTCCTTATCTTGGTAAGAATTTGTTCTATCCAAAAGTATTTTAAACATAATTAAAAATAATTATTTTTAAAAAAGCACTTTTATAAGTAATTACAAAGCTGAAGTAAAGGTCCTGCCCAGACGTTCAGCCCGTCTTCGCCTCTCTCCCCAATTCCCTCTGTCCTAATAGTGCTTTATGTGAAGGACTGAGTTCATTTTGTTCTTTCATTTCCAAATTGGATGACAGCTGGTTGCTTAGCCAAGATTTCTTTTCTCTTTTTTTTTTCTTTGAAGAAAAAAAAGCTTCATCTCATTTTTAGCTTTCCTTAATACTTAACAGTTGTTTGTCTTTCTTCCAATTAATTTTTCTTATATTTGCACTTAAAGAAATGTAGGCTTTTTTTTTTAATGCTGAAAATGCAACTAATAATTTTCCCAGACTTTCAAGACTGAGAATGTCTTGCAGCAGCTTTTGAAATAACAGGCCAATAGCTACTGAGGAGATAAAACCTGAAAATATTATGGAAAAAGTCTTGGAATGATGCTGAATTTGTTTTAAAGCAAGGGAAAAGTTTTTCAAAATTGGGATTCACCGTACAGCATTCCCAATGTTAATAATTTACAGTAATCTGTGGAAAGTTAATACCCAGTTTCTCAGGAGCAAGGGATTATTGTCGCGGTCTGGAGTGAGTGGCTTATCTTGAAATCTGGTGGAATGGAGTTAGAGCATAGAAATGAGGGGGGGAACTGAAATGCGGTGTAAGGCAGGATGTCCGGTCCATAGTGAGGAGGATGGGGAGGCCGGGCTTCGGCACAGCCCTCCTAGACGCGTGGTGGTCCTGACCAGCAATATGTTTCCTGCCTGCAACAGGTTGAGAGGGAAGGGACATGGAGAGAGAGAGAGATAGGAGTCACCTGGATGCCTTCGCGGCTTGTTTACTTCAGTAATTGCGTACTGACGCCCTCAGGAATGATGAGCACCATGTGCATGTGCTGTCTACTGAAACGTAGGTTCCCCAGGCAGCTTTCCCTAATGGCCATGAGGGTTGGGGGAGGTTCCGCACGAGAAGAACCTGCACACTCTTCATATCCTTGTGACGGCGCTGGTAGATAACCCAGCCTGCCCAAGACGGTGGCTTTCCGCCCAGCAGCCTGTTTCCGACGTCACCGTCCCATCCCTTCATTTCCAGCGGAAAGCAGCTGCGAAGATCGCCGACATCTCAGCATCTCCTGAAAGGCCCCCGCAGCAGACGCATGACGGCCGCTTGGCGTCGGAGTGCAGCACGGACTATACGGAGCTCCTCACGTGGCTGGAAGAAGGAGGTTATTGAAGATCTCTCTTGACAGCGTGGTTCCCAGCTGAGTCTATAAGCTCTTTTGACTCTCTAATGTCCTCAGTTTTGTATGTGAAATGTCTGATGCTCTAAAGGGAGTTGAGTGCTTGAAGCAAGGGCGAGAAGCAACCCTTACTTAGGGAGCACAGTAGTCCGTTAAACTTCCCCAGAGAGGACATGCCTTGGATGCCTTCCTGGTGTATCCAATCCCAGCTCCCTGGGGCCTTCCCATCTCCTGTCAGTGTCCAGGTGTGGGAGACACGGAGCAGTGGGGAAGGCAGCGGCGAATCGCATCGAGAGCGGCCCTGAGCCCCATTCGCAGACATCGGTGTCGACCGGGGTGGCGAGGGACATATCTGGCCCTCAGCCTGCCCTGAGCGAGCGTTGGCGGCGAGCCCCAGAAAGCCGCCGAGCGCCTTCCAGAGCTGCTGGGAACCGGCCTGCGGCTGCCCAGGAAAACCTGTAAACGAATCTGACATTCTGCAAGGATGTCCCCCTTCCTGTGGTGGCGTTTTGGCCAGACTTCTTGTCTGGGAGGCAGTCTAGGGACTAAACAGAGCGTTGGTGTCCACTAACCTGCACGTTTTCATACATGAAAAGTGGGTGCAACAGGAAATACATTTGATAATACTTACCTTCTAGTTCCCACTGAAGAAAATCAGAAATGAGTATCTAGGAGGGACCTAGATGTTTACTCCTCTCTCTAGCATCTACTGATGTGCCGTGTCTTTGCTATCCTCCTGCCTGCCATTGCAGAAACCTCCAGTGAGACCTTGCTGAGTGCCTCTCAGCACCTTCATCCCGGGGGAACAACTCCCCTTCTTGGATTCATCTTTCAGGGACGTTCTCAAATCCACTGGACTTTTCTGCTCAACAGCAGTGGTTTGGCCACTGCCTCTGTTACCTCCCAGCACCCTGGATGAGATCTGTGTAGCCAAGAATGTTGACTCTCTCCTTTCCCGGGAAGGCCCTGCATGCCTCTCTACCTGTTGTGTGAAGGGTCATTGACGTCCTTCAGGAAATTAGGAATTTGTGTCTGCACATGGGGTGGCTGTGGTGCATTGCAAGACGGGTTCTTTGTAAGCTCATCCTTTTGCAAAGCCCCTTAGTTTGTGTGCACAGAAAGATGTATCAGCTGGAAGGAGAGTGCTGGATCTGCAGTGATTCGCTAACCAAATGGTCTTTTACCGCCTGTGGAGACCTGATCTTCTCATCTGTTCATCATTTACCTGTAATTGCTTATGAAAGACCACTATTATTTTAAGGAAAGATTGGATAGTATTGCTTAACCCAGTGTTGAGTCTGTAGAAGAGGAGTTAAGAGTCCCAAGAAAAGGTCGTGGTTATGGAAGATCAGACTGAAAAAAAATGCTACTTTTTTCATGCAGTGAGAACTGTTGCGTTTGAATAATTTCACCTCCCTTGTTCATCATGTTCAAAAGAACACAATGACGTGTGGTTCCCAAACAGAGGTCAGTTTTCATCTCCAAAGGCCACCGCTTTGCGGGACCAGTGTCACCTTGCCTTCCCATGGTGGCAATCATCCGGTGGATGTGGAGAATGGAGTCTGAGGATCAGGCCCAGCTAGGCTGGAGGCTCTCTCTCCTTCCTGGGTCCACTTTGCTTGTGTTTCTTTTGTTTCATTGCTCTCCAAATAGTACCAAAACCAGAACAGTCTAATTTTGTCCTCTCCAGCAAAACAGGCTGGGTTAGTCCTTGTGCTTGGTCCATCTCTAGCTTTTTCTTCTCTCCTGTTTACCGTGTTCAACCACTTTCTCCCATGTCCTTTTCGGTGTAATGCTCTATGATGCTTCTTTTTCAAACTAGCCTCTTCTTTGGTGGGCAAGTGTCAGAAATCACTTCTTCAAATGCAAAAGAATCATTTGCAGCTTTTATCTGATCTTCTGTTTTGCTCGTACGTGCCGCGTGCTTGGGTTTACTGACATCAACAGCAGTTTTTCACTCCTGACAGGAGCACAGAAGGAGTAACTTGGGAAAGGGCCAGATAGAGTGTATTGGGGCCTGGACATCATCAACAGTATTGCTGGGTTTCTAGTGATTTCGCAATGGTTTTGTTAGTGATGGAGCAGAGTTAGAGATACAGGCTGAGCTGGTTCTTCTGGCGCGTAGATATCGTTCTTGTGCTTGCAGATGAATTGAGCAAACTGGGCAGGTGAAGAGAACAAACTTGCAATTCCCGGTAGGTCGGGATCTGTGCCACCAGGCTGAGCAGTCCTCGAGTGGAAAGGCTGGGTGTCCTGTTTTGATGTATGGAAACTGTGACAAGGGATGTGTGCGGGTGCGATGTGACGTTATACTCTCATTAGTCTGGGAGGCTAAAGAAGAAAGGGAGAAAGGAGGAAACCCCTCTCGTGGGACTGGCACCTGATCTGCGCTGCCTAACTACGTGACCGTAAGATTTTAGGGTCTCACAAAAACACCCAGGATAAAAACAGTTTACTAGAGGAGTTGTTCAAGTTTTGGTCTTGGAAATGTGTTTTTTTTTTTTCTTCCCATGTATTTGTTAGTGATGTTAGTCCTAAAAAACAAAAGGCGCCCGGTGAGGTATCATGAGCCCAGAAGAAGACGAGGTTGTTGTACAGGTGCTGAGCTGAGGTTCAGCACGCAGAAGGAGATCCGTCAGGGCTGAGGAAGGATTTCCGATGCCCAGAGGCAATTTCTCAGCTCAGTGTGACCAAGGAGGAGGCAGATCAGAGCACTGCGAGGTGGCTCCGAGCCCAAGTGATCTGGGACTGCGGGAAGGGAAGCATATTCCTGGGCTGTAGCACAGAAGGCATTTCCAGCCAGGATGAGAAGGTGTCCGTGTACCAGCCCACGACTCTGGGGAGACCTCATTAAGGCTACTCCGTGCAATGGTGGCATCGCAGGGAGAACAAGTAATGCAAATGGGAGCAAGTACATAAAAAAAGTGGGAATCATCATGGAATGGTGAAGACTCCCAACAAGGAAATAACACCTTGGTCTGGTTCAGTTCAGCCAAATAAAATGAGTGTTATTTTTAAATATACAGGGGTAAATGCTAAAGGGTTGGATATGATTGGTGAAAGGACTAATGTGTATAAATGGATAAATATAGGCTGGAAACAAAAATAAGATTTTTAGTCATGAGATGAGTGGCCTTCTGGAAGAGCATCAGAGAGACAGGTGTTGGGGGAAGCCACACCAAGTTTCAAGGAGAAGCACGATCAGTTTTTGAAGTGGACTAAAGAACATGGGATATTGGAGGCCTGGCTTGGAAAACCAACCAGTTTTCTGCCAGATTAGTTCCTATGAGCAGAAACAGTTTTCAGGACTGGCCTGATTAGCCTCTTTCTTTAGTATTTGTATTCCTGTAAGTAGTTGTGGAGTAGAGCTTGTTGCGCAGCGCCTTGCCCAGATGTAATTGCAAGAGTCCCTGCCCTGAAGGAGGCAACGATCCCAAGGATTGTGTAGTTTCCTTACGTATTTCCTATCTGACTGTACGGTGTTCTTGGAGCAGAAGCTGGGCGATCTGGGTACTCTGCATTAAACAGAGGCAGAATGCATTTCTCTCTCGTGTACCTAAGCACCATAAGACAGAAAAAGAAAAAAAAAATAAAAAAAAGCAGCTTAAAGTTACTGTCATCACTGTGCAGACTGGTCACTTCATATGCTGCTTTGGCTTAATCTCTAAGAAAAAATAACCCTGCTTTTGCTTGCAGACCAGGTCCCATGTGCTCACCCACGTGTGGAGTAACAGCTTGCAGAGCGTTATCTGATTGGCGTCTGGCCACTAAACTTGCAGTGACCCCCTCGCTGATATTATTTTGTGTTCTGCCTTCACCCGACATCTCTCGGTTGAGCACGTTGGATTGTTTTTGGAATAAATATGAAGGCAAACAGTAAAAATGGAAAACAATGGCCAGGGATGGAGGTGAAACAGCAACTGTGTAGCTGGTGCTGGATCTGCGATCTCTGGTCTGGATGGATGAAAATGACCTGGGCTTGGCCTTCGCCATCTCTTACTGCTCTTGTGAAAAAGCGATGTGCGCAAAAGCCGTCTCATTTGGAGGCAGGTTTGGCAGGTGAGCACTACAGGCTGTGAATTCCTAGATTTCTGCTAACTCTTCTCACTGTCTGGACTTCTGCAGTAGCATCTAACCGTCTCTTGAACACAGTAGCTGGCTTTTTCTTCAGGGTTAAGGCATGAGTCATGGCAGTTGACTTTGCTGTGAAGTCTGTGCCATATTCATAATTAGTTTAGTTAGAGGGTATAGTAGATCTTCAGCAGAGGGCCAGACTAAAGATTTATTTTATTGTCCCAACTCCAGCATCGCCAATAGCTCTTTAGTGGTTGCATCCAAATGGTGGTTTAGTAGCCGCTGACAGGACCTGTCTTCTGTAAATTAGTCTAATCCCCCTTTAAATCAATTTATACCTTTTGGACTCTGCAGTCCCCTGAAGTTAAATCCTAACATGATTGGTGTTAGTGTATCTATGAACTGCTGAATCGCAGGGAGCTCATGGGGCGTTGCGTGTCGCGTGGGCTGCGTTTGCTCTAGGGTCACGTCTGTTGGATGGGCAGCTGAGAGCAATGGGGAGAAAGGGACATCTGAGCCTTCCTGTCCCGGCTCTGCCACCAAGCAGCAGGACACAACTGGGCCAACTCTCCGGCTCAAATACTTAACAACAAATATTTAAACCATTTCTTACTGTATTTTTATGCAAGATCCAACACAGCGAGGTCTTGATCTTGGATGAAGCATCTTGATTCTTTAGTGAGAAAATAAATACGTCGGCTCTGTGACGTCTCGGTCTTCTTGGCCTGTCCTGGGTGGTGGAAAGTAAACCCTTAAAAAATCAGGAAACCGTGAGATGCAGCAGCCTGGACTGTGAGAATTTCTGTGTTGCTGGTGTGTTTTGCTCTGTCTGGATGACAAGACCTTGACGAGGAGTTTGGAGGTTCCCTGCCTGGTGTCAGGGAGTTCTTTAACTATCAGTTTGCCTTTCCTCATTAGAGAGCTTGACAAATGTTGTCATACTACTTCAGTGCACATTTATATGTTAGAGTTTGGGTTTGTGGGGGTTTTTTTTTAACATTTTTTAACATTTTAGGCAGATCTATTATTACAGATGTTTCAGCCAGGTCTGCTCACCAAAGTCTCTGACATTGGAATGGCTAAAACTTCACAGAGCCACTGAAAGTGTTTCCAGTCGCAGTTTAATGAGCTCATTACGCTCGAGCTTGGCAACAATAAGAGAAATGGTGGGGAAGAAGGAAAATCTCCCAGTTAAAAGAGATTTGCAAAACACCTTAGGGAAAATTCCCAAATGACCACAAACCTTCCTGCGCACATCTAGGAGCGCTCTAACTGCATATATCAAAGAGCTCGAAAAAGGAAAGTTGGCCACTGCAGCTCTTGGATGGAAAGAGAAGAGGCTGAGGTGGAGAGCCAGGACGTCTCATCCTGCACAGGAAAAGCCACCGCTGTGCTGCCCTGACCCAGTCACGAGTCAGGAAGCCTTTCAGGAAACTAATAGGAAAATATATTAGGCAGGGAGAGTAATCGTGCAAGAATATTCTGCTTTCTAGATCAATCCTTCCCCTGGGAGAGTAATCGTGCAAGAATATTCTGCTTTCTAGATTAATCCTTCCCTTGTGCATGTTGCAAGAGTATTTTGCTTTACTGATCAATCCACCTTGCTTTGGGAACAGGTTTTCACAGCCTGTGACACCATGCAGTAATGTATTTTGGAAAGAACAGCAGCTGTGGCGCCAGACCTGTGCTAGTCGAAGCTGGCATTGCTCCATCGCAGCCAAGAAGACAGAGAAACCTGTATGTCAGGAAAAAAAAATGGGAATGAGGTGGGGAAAGAGCAAGTGTGCAGCCTTGCACAGGTGTCTGATGGCAGCTTGGGTGGGAAGCAGAAGAGCCCGCACTTTGCATCGTGCTTGGCCATGGTGCTTTTTCTTTCTGCAGGAGAAGCAAGTCAGGCAAAGCTGCCCGTGCCCACTTAGAAGACCAAGCATCAGCAGTGAGATGCTTTGGTGTCCCAGTAGAGCTCAGCCAAATTTTGTGCAGTCAGTTGTGGTTTGAAACATTTGCGTTCTTGCTTTCTAAAGCAATTTAAAAAATATATATTCTACATTTTCTTTCTGGCCTTTGTGATACACGCTGCAGTTTGCATTCCCTTCAGCCTAGGATTCATTCCTCTCATTACAGTATGTTATTGCTCCAGTTCAGTTAGAAACAAGGGAACTTTTTTCGAGTCTGTTCAAAGCTTGCACTTTGGATTGACTATCATTAATTATTGGGGGACAAATCTTGATCTGTGTGTCCATCTTTCATTTTACTTTTGACAGCAAGCCAAATTATTGGCCCCAGATTTCCATCATGGTAATTGAGAACAAGAACAAAGATGTGTCCTTCGTCCTTTAACTCTGTGATTCAGATCGCTTGTTCCAGGTCAGGTCAAAGGAGTTGGAGGCTCTGGAATTTTGATATTCCCAGCTTGGTCAATGGCCTTGGAGACTGACCTTGTTTTGCCATGTGTGACAACCTCATTATTGCCCTGGCTGCACCTAGTTCTAATAGAGGGAGCTCCACTTGCAGCTCCTGTTGACTGCGGCGTGCACAATTAGGACTTCAAGCACCTTAAATATTCCCCCCTTCTTCCTAGTGACTTATTTTTACAAGTGACGCTTCGGATCTTCTCCCTTTCTCCAGGATTTCCATGAGCGTCACAGCTGACAGGGCTTCCTCCGGTGCCTGGCTCATCCGGCTGTGGCTGTTCCCAGTCGTCAGCCTGGACTGCAGTAGCAGACACGGTGATGGAGGGCCACCAGGACAAGCCGCTGTGAACCTGCTCCCAGCTCAGAGCAATCGCAGAGCAGCCCCTTCAAGTTTGTGTGGGAGCTGCTCCAAACCCCAAAGCAGCCAGTGGAAACACTGCCTTTGGTCTCAGCAAGCTTTGGCCAAGCCACATGACAAGAGGGCAATTCAAAGGCAGAGAGGTCGATACATTCAAGGTCTGAGTAGCTTTCAGAGGTGGAGAGTGAGGTGTTTAACAAAATCATTGTAGTTTTCCACTAGAGAAGATTGGTGTGAGTCCCTTAAAATGGGGATTTGATGGTTTTTACTGGGGTGTGGAAGAGGTGCGGGGAGGTTGCAGTGTCATGCTGACCTCCATGCAGTCCCAGATGATGTTACAGGCTGTGGGTCCAAAATACAGGCCGTACCCCGCGCCCAGCCTGCGTTACCTGCCAGATGCCTGTCCTGTGCCCATGGTGTCCCTGCAGGCTTCGAGCCATTTCCCGCTGCTGCCCAGAGCGCATGGGGCAGCTAATGGGAAACAGGACATTTCTGGGGAAGGAAAAACACTGTTTTGAGCTGCATGGTCTGCCATCACCCACCCGTCCTCAGGCTCATGGGGACTGCAGACACAGTTGTGGCCAAGACCAACCATGTGTAGATCTCAGCTTTGCACTGTGTTCAGCTTGTGCTGTGTGCTGTGTCCCAGCCCAGCTCCTTCCACCTTGCAGCATTCAGCCCCACATCTCGGACAGCTTTGGCGTCTCCACCACAGCCTCATAGAGGATGAACCAAAACGGCTGTGACCTGGTGCCCACCCTTTGGCAATTGGCCAGTTTATGCCCAGATCTAATCCAGACCAACTCCTTTTCCCTATGCGAGAACCCTGGCAATTGGTAAGTCACCGTGTTTGTGATTAAATGGCAGGAGATGTTATCGTCGGAGAAGCAAAGCTGACCTGACCACCCCTGCTCTCTGCTGTGAGTCAGCACCTGTGGGCTCTTTCTTTGAGCTGAACAGCTTAAAACAATGATATTTGCTTAGTCTCCCTTTGAGTGACTGGCACTTAGCAAATGTTAAATGAAAATCGCAGTGTGAGAGAGGAATATTTATTTAAATGGGGTGGTAGGAGGAAGGGATCCAGAGACGGGTCTCAGATTAAGTTTCCCAGGCTGCTTGTTCCTGGTTTTCATGACACTGGAAGAGTTTTTTAACCTCTCAGTATCTCACGTAACTGTTCCACAAGGTGATGATAATAGTGCCTGTTTAGGGAGGCTGCTGTGGGGATTAAGGAATCATTTTCACTACTCTGGGTAAAACACTGTGGGAAGGAGCCTTAGAAGTGCAAGAAAACTGTATCCTGCTTGTCCGAGAGTCCTTACCTGAAACCAGCCTCTTTCTCAAATATTTGTCAGCGCTGCAGTGCTCCTTGCTTTGCTACATGCCCATGCTGTCCGCAGAGATGTGCCGTTCCCTCTGGTCCCTGCAGTTACGGAGTGTTTTTCTGTTGTCGCACTCATGATGCTGGGGCCGGTGATGATGGGGCTGGTAGAGGTGACCTGCTGAAGTGGCAGGTCTGGCTGACTCCTCTCCCAAAGACTATTTTCTTTTCCCAATTTGATACTAAAACTAGCAAGGCAGATCGATACCCGAGGCACTTATCTGTTCCTAGCCCTGTTTGCAGCTAAGAGGATTTTTCTGGGTGTGAAGAGATGTAACTTGTAGTCATATTAATACTCGGCTGCTCTTTGGTGATATTTTGCTTCATTTGAAGCCTGCCTTTGAAGAGCTGCTGACTCCCCCGGGCAGATCTGTATCAGAAATGCCTGTAAGCCTCAGGGAATAACGGGCAGTGCTTTCTAACCGGGCATCCTCAGTTTAGCTGCTGAGGTGGACATTTGGTCTAAGGTAATGTCAGAGCGAAGGGCAGAGTTCTTGCCCATAATAAATCTCTCGTTTTGGAGAGTTTACTTCAGCGATAAACCGGTCAGGTAGGCTTAGTGATTTCTTTTAGCAGCGTTTTTCTTAGGCAGCTTTCTGTTCACCTGGGATTATAGCAGCCTGCATCCGCTTCTGAGCCGCTTTGCTGAGGCTCCCATATTGGGTTTGTCATGCAGGATATCACTTTGCTGTAATACAGCTGCTGGCGGCGGGGTGTTCAGAAACGCCAACTTGCATCAAAGCCTTTCCTTGCAAGTGCAATTTTTAGTTTATTTGGGGTGACAAGAGTTTCTCACCGTATGAACGGCCAAATACAGCCCAGAGACAAATGAGGGAAGCTGTTGTTTAAAAGAGCCAAAAAGATGCAAATGCTAAATTTTGTCACATAAGCAGCCAGACCTTTCCATGGAGCCTCACCAAGGGTCTTGCTGGAGTTTGTCCTCCTTGCAGCTTCCTGACTGCTCCTCCCCAGAAGAGGCCATTCTCGTGAATTCCCTCCCGAAGCGCTTTCCCGTTCCTGCTCCAGTTGCAAGCTGTTCCTGCATCGTTATTTCCCATAGGGAGTTTCCAAATTGATTCCTGACTCATGTGGTGGGCCAGGCTGTGCTTGTGTCATTGGGTTGAGATTCCTGCTTGATCTGTGCGTGCAAGGACGAAGGAGCAAGAAAGGGATGTGTGGTCCTACAGCTGCCCCTTGCAACGTCCTTATCCCGTGACCGTCTGCTGAGGGGAAGCGGCCGTTTCGGTGGGACTGGATGGGGAGCAGAGGGTGGCAAATCTCCTTCCCAAGTGTCCTTGTGAGGGATGGCATTGTGGTATTGCTGTCATGCTGTTCACTGCCCATCCGGACCCCAAGGAACCGTCCTGAGGGACCAGCGTGATCCTGGGACTGCAGCAGGGCTCCAGGGTTGTCTCTGATGGGTTTAACATGGATTTGAACACAGTGTTTCTGGCTGCCAGATGCCTCTTTGGAGGGTGCCTATCCAGCTGGGGTTGTAGGGCTGCAAATTGTACAGCCCCAGCTATTTGGGATGCTGCAAAACTCTTCTGGCTGCTGCTTGAGCTGTCAGGATGTGAAATGTGTATTTAAGGAGTAGCTAAATATCTATTCAAGAGATATTTAAGGGACTCCCTTTTAGAGTCACATTAAAAAAATCAATATAAAAGGTTGTAAAATTTAGAAAATGCCTCTTCAGTCTGAAAAAGAGACATTTCTAGTTTATCTTTCCGCATAAGACGGGTGCCGTGTATCATAATTTTTCTCCTTAGCCTTTAGTATAGAGATTCTTACTCCTGGGTTGCAGCACAGTGTGATGGCCTCTTGCTTGGAGACACTGACAGGTATATAGGATAAGACTGTGTGCTGTATCTTGGGGAGAACATCTGGAAGCAGGAAATCAGAAATGGCCGCTTTGGCTTCTGGACAGGTAGAAATTCCCACCAGCTGCGTGGGATGTTCTTCCACAGAGCGTTACCGTGTGCTTCCTTCATGAGAAGCCCTCACATGCAAGAGCTGTGGAAAAATCGCATCTTTTAGAGGCTTTGTGTGGAAAAACAGGTTTTGGTGGAAGGATGACCAGCACATTCCCTGACTCAGCTTCCCAGTTATTGGTTCCTGATGAATCCTCGTGTTGGCAGTGTCGGCTGCTCATCCCCATGCCTGCAGGACCCCCCAGCAGAGCTTCCCGGAGGGGTGATCCTTCTGCATGAAGGCGGTGTGTGCAGCACTAAGAAATTAGCATGCCAGACCCCTTCTCAACAACTCGGTGTTCAGCCTGTTTACCTTATAAATATTTTTCCTCTGACTGATGTGAAGTGATATCTAGGAAAGGAAATCGGTCACGTTCGGAACGTCTCCCCTGTCCAGGTCTTGTGCATCCATCGGGAAAGGAAAGCGGTGTCTGGCTCTCAGCTGCGGAAGGATCTGACAGCATCAGCAAAGTCTCGGGCCCAGCTTGTAAGCAGGAGGTATTAGCAGATGCTAAATGCATGCATTGATTTCCAGCAGGCCTGATGTGTGGCCTGGCGCCTTGGTCCATTTGCTGAAGCAGAGCGCTGCTTCACTGCTCGCCACCGCTTTCTCCTGTTTCTGCATGAGCCAAATGGCTTTTTGGACATCCCGTGTTACCTCGCCGGGTTTTTAAGCCTCTGGAAATCTCTGCCGAGGCTCTGCAGGGTGCTCTGCGAAGCGGTGTAACGTCATCTCCTGACCTCCTCAGCGTCGCAGCCTGGGGGACACTGACCCTTCTTGTGGTGCTGTCCTGTGTGGGGAAATCTGGGCTTGGAGCCTGGTCCCAGTGCGATATCTGGGGCCCTGTGCCTGGCGTGCGCATCTCCATGCAGCTTCCCAGGGGCACCAGGGTGCAGGTCGGGGCAGTGCAAGAGTTGCACAGCTCTGCTCTAAGCTCCTGGGAAAGTCTCTTGCCTTTCAGTACTACTTTTTCTCCTAAGCCATTTGGCGTTTTGGAAGATCCTGCCCTAAAGGGGGTTGTTAGTATGCACAGGAGTGCCTCGCCTGCCCGTAAGCAAGTGAGTTTGCCAAGGCTGAATGCTTCAGCCACAGTATTTGCTGTTTTGTGCCTCTTTCCTAGAGATCTTGGTGACAGCCCAGTGCTCTCAGCCTTGTGCCATGAAGCTTGGCAGCCTTTAGTGTTGCTTTATGCTCTTTATCTTCTACAAACTCCCGGAGTTTCCACTGCTGGAAGGATTTCCAGTTACTGCACGTTCTGGTCTGCCCAAAGGCCTCCTCGGGACTCCCTTGCCAGTAAGGCTCCCCTCCGGACTACACTTTATGTATTGATTTAAGGGGTCCAGGAGTGAGACACAGAGCAGGGGACAGGCTCCTACACCCCTTTAGGTGGGGACACCTTAGAAGAAAGCGCGCCCGATGCAGCTGCTTCTTCTGGGTTCCCGTTGCGTCACCTTGCAGGATACTTGCAGATGCTTCTTCATGGTGCACAGTGTTTCTCACCTCATGCACCCGCAGCATGAAATATCCCTGTAGAAGAGACTGGCAGGCACTTTGCAAGGCCATTGGGGGACTATTCACTGCAGAAAACTGCAACCAAGTAAAGCAGATTACCCCACCAAGGGGTACATGGTATTTTGCTATGTGATTGCCACTGAAATCCTTTACATTCCAGGTAAGCCTCTGTGAAGCATCTTGGAAATGCTGAACATTTGTTCCCTAAGAGTGATACACAGTGTGATATACAGAGAATTCCCCTGTGCAATCACCTCTTTGATGTTTACAGCATCTTGGGGGCTGAAGAAAGCCCTTTTCCATTCTTCAAAGCCTGACTTTTTTGTTGCAGCCACTTAAGGTGGCGATACCGTGCCAGGGTCTCCCCCTCTCTCCAACCTGGTAAAATAGGGAGGATATCTATCGTCCTCCCTGGCTTTGCTTTATAATGCGCTTCATCTCCTTGTCCCATTAAAACTAAAGGACAACACATGTTATGCAAGTGGATTTTTGGTGTTCATGCTTTCAGGAGCTTTAGGCTTATTACAGCATATGGATATCTTGTAAAGAAATGGAGTTGCATTTGTGGGATTCAGCGAATTTGCTGTATGCAGTGCTTGAAGTTTAAAGAGTTACCTCTTTATCAGGGATCTGGAAGGTCCCCAACATAGTTTAGGATAAGAGTTTTTTAAATGTCTGGAGTGGATCCTAGAAATCAGAGTTGTCCTCCATGGATACATGTGTAGCAGGAAACAAGATAACTGGTGGATCTGTCATCCAAGAAGATCCGCAGTCTTTAGATCCCTCCTCAATGCAGGACGTAAATCATCAGCCCTGGCTGCTGCTCTGCAAGTTGTGCTTCTCGGAGAGGCTGAGGCACTTGCAGGACATAACGGGCGATTTTGGTAGCTTCATGCATCTCTTCCCTCGCTCTGTAGAACAGCAGGCAGGCTCCACACAAAATACATATTTTATATCCCGTTTCCTTCAGGGATGCAAAACCCTTCAAACGAAGAACTTGCCTTGAGGATGGGAATGCCATTTTCTTTTCCAAGTCTATAAGACAGGACAACGGAAGAGGGCAGATTGGTGAAGGTTGACATTAAAGCAGAAGGTGTTAAATAAAACTATAGGAGGAAAGCATGCCAATGACATTGTTTTATCTACAGACAATGTTTTATCTGCATTAAGAAGTAATGCAGGTACCACTCTGGTAAATGGACTTTTCAGCAACATTTTGTTGCAGAAAACAAAGCCAGAAAGGCCCAGCCATAAGGCCCAGGCTGTGTTTCAACATGCATCCAGAACTGGAGAGCAGAAGCCATAGGAATTGTCCTGTGCTTTCCTTGGAACCTACACAGCTCATCTGGGGGCCTTTGCAGGTGAGGAGACCCTGTATAAAACACTTGTTTGAGACCCAAACCTGCATTGCCCCCTTTTCATTCCCCTTTCCATTCAGCAGCTGCTGAAGATGACTGGGGTAAGAGCCTGGCCACAATAACAACGTTCAGCCTCTCGCTTGGCAGAAGGGATTCTAGGTCAGAGTGTATTAATACAAGTGCTTTTAGCCGGGGAAATGAATCTTAATGATGTGGTGTCTGTGGGTAAGGGTGGGGACTGCTGTGAGTTCCTCATAAAGTTTTAACTCGTTGGCCAACGTCAGGCTCATTTTTGGGAACAGGAACATTCTGGAGATGGAGGAGGCTCACTGAAGAGTAGTGGGAACAAGTGTGTGAGTAGAAACAGGAGACCGTAAGACTATTCGTCTTGATCCCCATGAGTGAATGCCTCAGTTCAGGCGAATGCCTCAATCAGGGCATCTCCCTTATAGCAGGCAAGGAAAATCTAGCCACAAGACACCCTGTTATAGAAAACTGGACTTTGTTTCTGCTGCTTGTAGAAACTATTTCCTTCTGCTTCACCATGTGGTTCCATGGAGACTTGTGAAGCCATAGGACAAAGAAAGGGAGTAGGGAAGGATGAAATGATGGAAGTGAGGGATATCCAGGGCTGTTTTGTTCATCACAGTGCTGACTCAGGAAAGTTTAAGGCATATGGGGAGCAAATAGGCCCATGAGGACAGTTCACAGGTTGCAGCAACCCTGTTCCTGAGGTGTTGTGACTCCAGGGACTGCTGGTTCTGTGACACCTCCAAACCCTGGTCGGCTCCCGCTGTCTGCTGGATCCTGTGCAAACTGGAAGTGAATGGAGCGGTGATAGAGATCTGTCTCTGCAGTTCGTGCAAATTGCAATTCCTGGGATCTCCTTCAGGCTGAAGCAGTGCTGCCTAAAACGATCACCTTGCCATAAAATATCCCTGAAGGACCACGGAAGGAACCAGAAGTCGCAACGGGAAATGGAGGTGAAGAGCACATAGAGCTTTGCTCCCAGGCCAGGTTGGGATATAGTGAGGCCTCATGCACCTCATGCAGACTCTCACTACAGCCCAGCTTCAGGGTTAACAGGAGAAAAGAGATAGGGAGTGCAGGAGATGGGCACCCTTTTTTTTTTCCCCCTGCACAGCTCCCTTCCCTCTGTCCCATGCCCTTTCCTTCTCCGCTGCTGTGTTCCAAGCACCTTTTCCTCGTGGAGCCCCTGTATCTCTTGGACAAGAGTAGTATGCAAAGAGCAGACGAGAAGAAGCATTACTCTTTTTTGGGGGAGAAAATGCTAGGGCTACTTCTTGGGGAACCATGGCTAGTATCAGTAAAGTGCCCATGAGACAAAGTGCTAGAACACTAGAGTGACCTTCTGCAAATGCACAGAGCAAGATAAGTCCAAGAAGAAAGTTATGGTTTTGTTTTTGTTTTCTTTTTTTAATCCCATCTGCTACCATGTGAATGTTTCTAATTTGTTGCTCCTTAAAGGTAGCCTCTCCCAGGGTAATGAAGTTACAAGCCTATCCTCTAAACTTGATTGAAAGCCTAGTTGGCTGTTGCAAGGTATAATCCCACTTTAAAGACTCTCCCATTTAAAAGCATAATCTTATTTTAAGACTCTTGATATTACCGCAGCAATGCTTCCACTTAGGGGAAGAGAGGAGGAAAAGAATGTAATTGGGATAAAAAAAAAGAGCTTAGTATCTTCATAAAACAGATGGTCCTTTCTCTAGCCACATGCAAAATAAAGTCCTGCCCATGTGGGGATTTACATGTAATTACAGTTACCCTTAGAGTTTCTTTTTTGTCTCTTTTTCTTTTTCTTTTTTTTCCCCTCCAAATAAGGGGGAAGCAAATTCCATGTACCATTGTCCCCCTTGGGAATTCAAGGTATTCAAGGTCTTTAGGCTTAATCACCTGCAGTGCTCCCTGGTGACATGGATTCATCTCACTGAGGCTTCCTGGACCTTCCGCTGAAGTTGAGCCTGGAAAAAGTGCTGAAGAAGAAAACTGCTTCCTACATGTGTACAGAACTATGTGGCTGAAAGTCCTTAGAGCCTGAAGTCCAGCTCCCTGTAATTATCACCAAATTGAACAAAATCCTTTTGGTGAGACTGTGCTCTGGGCTGTGCCTGGAGCAGGCTGGAAAGCTGCTCGTGGGAATTTGCTTCCTTGGCAGATGTGAACTCTTTCCAAGGGGCTGTTTCAGCAGGATCTGGTTTCAGTGACTCCTTGCAGCTCTCCTCGCCAGGCGGCCGGTGGAAGGTCCAAGTTTCCAGGCTTCTGAGGTGGAGCTGGATGCCTCTGCACTCCAAAATCCCATGGCATCTGACAGACATCACCACCTTTCTGAGCTTGGGAGCTAGCTCAAGGACACTTCCCTTAAGTAGTCTTCTTCAGGGGCTCCCCTCCATGAAGATGCAACCTCGAGAGAAAGTAGACCTCAAGCATGGGATGGCATTATGAGAAAGAAGAATGAAGACTGGGAGACTTGTGAAGGCAGAAAGCATCTCCACGTGCTGCCATGCCAGCGTAATGAAGAGGGCTGTGTGTTTAATTTGAAGATGATGCAGGACTGGAAAGCCCAAAGGAGTTCACTAAAAGCCACCTGACTGCTTGGAGCGGCCAAAAGGAGGAGGGAAATCACTGCAGTATCCAGGCAGGCATGAAAGTGAGATGAACGCAAAAACCTTCTGCACAATTGGGATTTCTGCCAAGGAGAGAGAAGCAGGGTGAAGAAGGGAGCAAAGGGAAAACACTGGAAAAGGAAGCCGGTATTTCTGAACAACCAACATGTAACTCAGGATGTGGTTGTGCTTTGCAGGGAAGAAGAGATAGGCATGGATTAGCTGGTGTCTACTTGAAAAAGCATCACATGATGGCAATGGTCCATCTAGTTCTTGAAGTGTTTTTAGAACAACATTTTTGTTGTTCAGACCATGAAGGAAGCTGCTAGAGGAGATGCTCTTCTAGATTTTATTACCATTGCTGGAGAATCTCAAGATGGAAAGCAATTTTGGGTGGAAGTGACTGTGCTTCTGAGAAAAGGAAGTAGGAAGGAGAGGGCAAGAAAGCAGCAGACTCCCAAGAAGGGTTTGTTGGCAAGGTATTTTAAGGAGAAAATGGGTATTGGCAGCATGGACAAAATCTCTGTTGAAGACACAACTGCTCGCAGTCCTTTGCAGAGACCACAGTGTCGTGACAGCCTCAGGGACCTGAAGATTCAGCAGGACCAATATGGTGCCTAAAACAAAGTTGTACGTCTGAAGGCAAGCACAGAGAAAGAGTGCCGAGTGGGGAGCGAGTGCCTGCAAAACTGAAGAGCACATACGGCCACAGCTTGTCAAGGGGATCACTGAGCTTTGCTTCCCTCTTCAGAGAAGAGGTTAATTATGATCAGACGTAATTAATTCTAGCAGGGCATACGACCTCATGCAAAACAAGGAAGTTAGAGATGATTTCAAAGCTGATGAAGTTCACTTTGAAATGCTTAATGAACTATACGATGTTATCTCGAAACCACTTGCAGTTATTGTGG
This sequence comes from Crypturellus tataupa, assembly GCA_034781795.1. Classification (NCBI taxonomy): domain Eukaryota; kingdom Metazoa; phylum Chordata; class Aves; order Tinamiformes; family Tinamidae; genus Crypturellus; species Crypturellus tataupa. The sequence goes on along the minus strand of JAWLRI010000446.1, from coordinate 249,730 downwards.
AGAACTGGTGGAGGGCAGGCGATCTCTGGGGACTGGAGAAGGGCAAACATAATATCCCTCTTCAAATGCAGGAGGCAAGAAGGGCCCAGGGAGTTAGAAAGCAGTTAGCCCGACTCAGATGACTGAAGAGATACTAGAAAAAAATATGAAAGCATCAATTATTAACAACATCCAAAAGAGGCGTACAAAGGCAACAGGGCATCACAGCAGTCTAATGTCCTTCTTGGAGGGTTAGCTGGCGTCATACAGCAAAGGAGGGAAGAAGCAGGAAGGGTGCCTTGATTCTCTTCCATATGACATAAACAATTTAAGGAAATATAGAAATGGTTTGCAAGATGGATTAAGAAAAAAACAGTTGAGTAGTTATCAGTAGTGTCCCGTAAAATAAAAAGCATTTTAAGGAGATGCATTTTAAGGCTGCGTTGCTCTGGGATCTGTTCAACATTTTTCCACCATCCAGGCTCTTGATGCTGCCAATGCTTGCAAACTTTCCAGATCCAGCCAAACTTCAAAGTGCTGCAAGGTTACGGTTGAGACCGCCAATGACCTTGATAAACTGAAGAATTCATTTGAACAGGATGAAAATGAAAAGGAAAAAATGCACTTATCAATAAGTAAATATAAGCACGAAAACTTTGTGCTGAAAAATCAAGGGTACAAATGAAAATGGGGAGCAAAATGGGTGAGATCTGGTGAAACAGCAGAATAATATCTGTGGGTTGTGATGAACCACAAACTGAACAGGTTAGCCAGTTAAACTAGGACTTGTGTGAGCCTAGGAGAGCATGTCACCATAGTCTGTGCTACCAGATTTAGAAACACCTTTGATTATATGCCTCATCCTTAAATCCGGGAGTAGTCTCAGGGTATTTTAAGTCCTTAAAGGTAAGCATATGCCTCAGCACATTGCTGAATGAGGTTTAAATATATGTTAATGCATGTAGAGCTCATTGCAAAACCAGATAGTTACATGTGTGTTTGGCTCAGAGAACTTTATGACTCAGCTGACCTATTTTTACTTTACGACTCAGCTGACCCCAGAAAAGTGATGGAACGGCTCGTACCAGCCGTTGTCTGCAGGCACACGGAGGACAAGAAGGTGCTCAGGACTAGTCAGCATGGATTCACGAAAGGGAAATCATGCTTGACTAACCTGATAGCCT
>JAWLRI010000446.1:210635-247362 GCA_034781795.1 Crypturellus tataupa | reverse complement strand
ATGAAATTCAACAAGGCCAAGTGCACGGTCCTGCACCTGGGGAGAAACAACCCCAGACACCAGTACAGGCTGGGGACTGACCTTCTGGAGACTGGACTAGATGATCTCTAAAGGTCCGTTCCAACCTTGAGGATTCTGTGATTCTGTGATTCTGTGTTAAGAGATGGACAAGCACATGCTCACACGTGGCGTAACAGCTGTTGGTTGGATTATCTCAAGTATCCCTTTGGAAAGAACAAATTCTCAAGGATTTGTTTAAATTAAACAACCCAATTTCTGTAGCCAGTTTTCTCATGACATCAGAAGGAAGTGGAGAGGTTACTCTTCTCTTTCTTCTGCTGCTATTTGTTTCTCCCAGGAGAAGAGAGAGCAGTAAATGTTTCTTTAATGTCAGCACAGAAGTTGTATAAAAGCTTGTGTATATAACTGATACCTAAAAAATAAACCATATAGAGAGAGGCACTGTACTTTCATCTCTTTGGTATGAATGTAAGGCAATATTCTGTTTAAACCTGAATCCTGCTCAAATACGCTTTTGAAATTAAATTCTGCAGCATTACTTCACTCTGGAAAGAGTACCCAAATACTTGTCGAAGGCATCTTGTAAACGTCATTCAGGATATGGGTTAGTCAAGAGCAGCACTAAAACCACAACTCCAGCTCCAGGAAGCAGCACTCAAGCCTGCTTAGAGCTCCTTAGCCATGCCCAAAAGGCTGGGATCAGCAGCCTCAGTGAGCGTGAGGCTCCAGGTAGCAGGAGTAACGTGTTTGTGCTGTAGCAAAGCCTAATGCTACCTCCTGGTGATAACGTTCACTATGTTCCTTGGGTATCAGCAGCAATGTTCTCTTCTCAAATGGTAATAGAGTGCACATTTGCCTATTAGAAATGAATGTCAAGCCATTCACCATGATGGAAATATCCTATTTCCATGGCTTTGATAAAGAAGCTGCTGGAACTCATGAATTTTTAATAGAAGCCCTATATTTAGGGGCTTTCAGCTTCTGAGAGAGATAAAAGATTCTTTGGAGATGGAGTTCTGGAAGCGCCTTGTCTTCTGCAAATGCTGGTACCTATTTAAAGCCGGTGTTGTCTTTCTGATGTATGGATATTGTGCTGACATTGATTGATGGGTTTTTATGTCTGAGATTAGGCTCTAAGCTTGTCTGTCACTATAAAGCAAAACACCTAAGTGCAGAGAAAGTTACAGTGCACTTCTTGTTTCTTATGTATGAGAAACAAATAAAGAATAGGACTATACAGGTAATTGAAAAAGAGATAACATCTCTTGAGCTGCATCTGTGAAATTTAGTAGTTAAAATTTGGAGGATAAATGAAGTATGCGTTCCGTGTAGGCAACGCTGAATAATCAGAAATATCGGTCTCTCTGATCTCACCCTTCAAGGCTGGATTTAAAAGAAGTGTTCTGACACATTTTCTGCTGGTGTCAGTTTGTAGTAGACCACAGAAGTCAATTAGCATCAGTTAGTGTTAATTGGGGTTGGAGTGCCGTTGGTTTAAATAAAACCATGTTGCTTGTCATTCATTGATGATCTAGCTTGCTGCTTCTGTGTTTTTTCTGCAGTCTTCTCTGGTTTTCAGCCCGCTCAGAGTATGGGTTGGAATTTCTGGAGACGATCCAAATGTTTTCATACTGTAATCAATGCCAATGAGTGAGCTTTCAATAGCATTTATGTGGCGAGCCCTCAGGTTGCGTTGCCTGGCCTGGTCTCCCCTTTAGCAGAAAATGCTAGGGGAACTCTAGATGCAATATCCACATGGTCTGGCAGAGGCAGGGTGCTTTGTGTCATGGAGTCAGTGACCCCTCGAAAAAGGAAATGACATTATTAGGCCCTGAAATGGATCTGCTTTCATCTTCTTGCCAGAAGTAGAGGCCAAATAAGGTTTCCATTGGCAAGCGGGGTTATCTGTGGAAGTCCAGCTACGTCCAGGAAGTCCTTAGGATGGGCAGCAGGGGAGGTAAGGAGAGCTATCAGCCTTTCAAACTCATCAGCACCTGTAAACAGGAGAATTTGGGCAGTTCCTGGCATCCTTGGTGGGACAGGAAAAGAAGAAAACCATTAAGAGAAGAGTAACACTAAGGAACTCTATAAACATGTTGTTTGCAAGGGAAGAGCTAAGAAAAATATTGGTCTGCTTGGTAGTGAAGGATGAGAGATATAAAAAGATGGCACCAGGAAGACGAAAGAGTATCTGGTTTGTGTCTTCACTAAAATGGTCATTGGCAATAACATGACTTAACCCATGTAGCAAAAAAAAAAAAAGGTTCAAATCTCAACCTGGGGTAGGGAAAAAACAGTGACAAAGTAATCAGATCGTTTAGGAGCCTTCAAATGGAACCTGAACTTGATGAACTTTTATGATGGAACTGAACAAAACTGTCTCAGAACCATTAGCAAGGACTTGGATCATGGGCATCATCCAAGGAACATGGAAAAGGGAAGAAACGGGGTCAGGCTTTAAAAAGTGAGGGGAAAAACTGAGGAAATGGTGAAGCCAACACCTTAACTTCACTTTGTAGAAGAATCCTAGGCATGAAGGGAATTATTTGTAAGGTGGCTGTGTGGATGCCTAGAAAATATTGTTCATATGTTAGTGAACACACGTTTAAGGAATCCAGCCCTTTTTAGATTGATTTTTGTTGGCTAGCCTCAGTGATGGTTTATTGCAGCAATATTGCCAATATTGGGCATGGGTTGCAAGACCGATTGCAGCAATCACCTTTATCACATCTTTTTTTTTCTTCTTCTTGGGTTTATTTACATTCCTAGGAATTTCCTTTTAATGCACATTCATTAATCTCTCAAAAAGTGAAGGATTATTCTCATTTCACTCTTACAGCTGCATTAGTTCTGTGTACCATTTTCACTTTGCAATCCTGGAATGGAAATTTTGAGTCTCAGTTTTGTATGCAAAGAGCAAAAGAGATGGATGTCTCAAGTATGCAACTCACTCTCATTTGCTAAATATATTTACTTAAAATGAGCCAGCCTAAGCGCTTTAAGTATCTTGCTGATGATAGTGCTAGGATTGAAAACCAAAGCACTAGAATTGCTACTGTTTTGACCAGATAGGCAGATGCAGTGTGTGCCTGGAATGTAAATTTAAAGGAAACTCTTTGGGGTCCCATCCTTGGCAAAACGAGCCTTTCATCCTGTGCATACAAACCCTGTGTGGCAAGAGAGCAGGCAAAGCAGAAGGGAGCAGCGCTAAAAAGGTTATTGCATAAGATGGTCTCACATGTCAACTTTGCAAATATTTACTCTGCAGAGAAGCCGGTTCAAATGTGGGCAGAGGAGACTCAACCCCCTGGTACCCATTGGAATAAATGACCATATTTGCACTTGTATATCCCATAGCCCGGGGAAGATGTTTAAAAGAGCAATGGAGAGAGCTGAGAGGTGGCGAGGGGAAGACAAGCTCTACTGGCTGATGGGAGGAGGTAGTAAAAGATGAAGTGCAGGACAGACACTAAGGGCTGGACATGAACGTCCCCTTGCGTCACTGTACTTGTAGTGCCAGCAAGGCCTGGAGGGCTGGCTTTCTCCCTTCCCCTTGCCTTTTTTTTCCCTAAACAAACAACTAGACACATAGTCATAAAAATTACATTATATTTGCATCGATACACTTATTCGTATTGATGCTCATCTTGAGAAAATGAGGTGGCCAAGTGATGGTGAATTTGGATGAAACGTGCCTACCCTGGCTGCTCTTAGCCTCAGTTCATTGAATACCAAAGAGTAACTGACAATTAATCCAAGAGGTTCAATGAGCCTGGTTATTTTTAGTGCCAGTTTCAGTATTTTGAGATACTGAATGAAGATGATGATCAACATTTTCAAAGCTCCAATGACCAGGTGAGCTGAGTGTTTCCAGATCCCAGTGACAACTCTGGAATCTCAGTTGAATGGTTTTCCTTTTCTTTGGCACAGATGAAGCATCACCATAATGATCCCTGGGTCTCGGTGATGTTGGGAGAACATCAGCTCTTCCATAGAAGTTTCCAGCCAGGTGTGTCCTGGTTCAGGAATTCACGCACTGTATTTGTTTTGTGAGCTATGTGTTTTGTTTTATGCTGGAGTAATCCTGATTAGATTTTTAATAGAAACTCTAGTTCGGGGAAGGTATCATCCTGTTGTCAACAACACAGAGCAGGCCTTTACCTGACTGCTTTGTTTCTGAGCGTTATTCCCTCGCTGTATTGTTTCCTAAAGAAAATCCGTGCTCCCCTGATGTCAGCAGGTCTGCTCGGGTGCTTGAAGGCAGGCTTGGCTGGGTCAGCATTTGGGTGGCTTGGCTGGGTCAGCTTTGCTGGGCTGGTACGTGGCCTTCTCCTCATTGCCCTGTTGTGGCCACCCCTTGGCTCTGCCTCATCCTCTCTCTGTAGACAGTTTGGGTCCAGGCTCCCCTGCCCTAAGCTAGTCTGCTCATAGGAAAGGCCATTTGGCCTTGTTCTCCAGACTTAATCTCCAAATAATGTCAAACTCTGATTACATCAAAGTAAGAAAATGGTTAATGGGATGCCTAATGTAAAATAACACAGAGATTGTAATAGCTTTAAGCATTTAGAAATTTGTGGGAGCTTAAAGAGTATTAGAGTTGCAACACAGATGAGCCGGGACAGTGGAAACGCTGAGATTCATTTGTGGGCTCCAAATCCCCGAGACGATGGCATGTGCACGGCAGAGCCCGTGGCAGCTGCAGCGCTGCAACCTGGGCTCTCCCAGGGGAGCCGGGGACCAGGTGGAGCCCAAAGCAGGGTCTGCTCCAACCTCCTGGGACAGCCTTGGCTGGCCGCACCGGGGTCTGTTACCGTTGCTGTAATTAGAGTGACCTGGCACCAGATAGGTAGAAATCAAGGTGCTGCTTCTTCCAACGTTCTTCCAGCAGCTCAAGGCAAGGTGATGGGAGGCTCGCATCAACCACATGATTCAGACTCTGAATTAGAAATGTTTCCACATTTCCATATGTAGATTTCAACCTGAGCTCAGTATAAAGCTGTCTTCTGTAAGACCCCCTAGACACCTGGCTGCCAATGTCCCAATCCTGGGAACCTGTTGGCCACTTTCAGACTACTGTTTGGATGAGGATGGTTTTATTTTTTCTTTGTCATCTGCGTTATATGGGAGATTTGGATATTTGGCTATAAGACAAAACCAAAGTAGCAGTAACGAGGACACCTGTGTTTAAAAGATGAATGTTCTCAGAGTGACAGCAGTGGCAGTAGCACCAGAGATGGAAAGAAGGGATGGGGTGAATGAGCTGGAGGTTTGTAGGGTTGCAGACTGGTGGAGGACGGTTAAGAGCTCCAGCTATTCGGCCAAGGAAGGTGGTAGGATCTGGGCCTTACGGATCACTTTTGGTGGCTTCTGACCTAGTGGAATCACAGTGCTGAGGAGACTTGGCTGAAGTTTCCAGTGGAGATAAGACTGTTTCCCAGCTCGGTCAGGGGTAGCGTTTCAAGTAGACCTCACTTGACATCTCCTCTCAGAAGTCCTCACAACCTGCTTATGTGTTCCTCCGCAGCCATCAGTGCTGCTCTTATTCCTTTCCTCTCTTTCAGATACCAATTTATTCTCCTTGGAAGCCCACCCTGTTGGCTTCAATAATGTTGTCTTATTTCTACATGGCAGTATTGAGTTTGACCGTAGAAGCTGACCTCCTTGGAAGAGGGAAGAGCAAACAAGGGATAAGAAAGGAAAGAAATGCTTCAGTGTTGTGCAAAGGCATCTTTGGGCTGTTGCATCTCCTTATTGAGATGCAAACGAAGGAGGACAAGGCTGAAACTTCAGTGCTCAGAGCTCCTAGAAAAGTCTGAACCAGCAGCAAGGGAATAGTTGAAAGAGTTTCCAGCTCTTTCTGGTTTTCTGCCTTTTCCTCTTTTCTTAAACAGGAGCTTGTCAGCTGCTGGCAAAAGGCACAAAAATAAACAGGCCAAGCTGGAGGTTTTGTTCATAGGAGATTAAATGTCAAATACCAGTGCTCCCTGTTCACTCCAAGAGCTTATAGACCTGAAGTCTCAGTACCTCATGTTACTACACTCTTATTCCGAAGCCGCACAGCCGTCTCGCACCTAGTGCTGAGTTGTTCCGCTCTACAGGTACAAGATACAACCAGGAGAGAGGGGCTACAGCTGGCACGGGCCACGGTAAACCCCGAGGAGAAGTGTGCCCGGTTGCCCAGCGGCAGTCTTCAGCGTTCAGAGCAGAGTGACCAGGAGTAGTTTCACAAATGAGATTTAATGGAAAAGGAAGCGAGAAGCTTGGGCGGTTTCCTGCCATCACGGAGAGCACAGAGATGTCTGAGTCTCCTGGTTTAGTTTTCTTTTTTAATGTGTGTCAACTTGCTGAAGAAATAGTGCAAGGATGGCCACGCTGTGCAGAGACCCCAGGGATTGCATCTGCATGAAAAAGCACCGCCTGGCTGGCCCGCCCACACCTCAATGGTAGAGCCTCATCTAATAAACCCTCCTTTTGGATGGACTATTTCTGAACACCTGAACTGTTTCCAGACTACTGTTGAGCTCTCTGCAGAGCTGCCGGTTCTGGTGAGTCAGTGTCTGCAAGGGATGTCTTGAACCTGCAGTGAAGACCTGCATTCAGGTTCTCCTAAAACATGCACCATAGGTGTTGTGCCAGTGGCTTTCTGGATTTGTTTGTCACCTGGCCATCTGCCCTGGCTGTTGGTGCAGGGCAGAGAAACCAGAATTAAAAGGCCCATTGATCCTCCATGTCTTATCCCAGCGGAACCAGATGCTGCTTCAAGCAGCTGCTCAGCTCCTGCTGATAGCAAATACTTGCTGTCCTAACAGCAGAATCTTACTTGGGGGGGGTCCGCTCAACGTCACTGTAATGCATGGAGATTTTTTGTTAGGTGTTGCTGCACTTGGTGAATTTACACACGTGTTCTGGTGAGATCACAGTAGTCATCTGCTCCTGTATGAGCCCTAAGAGGAGATGAGTGGTCTCGTGGCTGCTGCGTGACATGGCTGTAGAGCAGGCAGCCCCTCAGGAGCACTCAGTGGTTATGATCAATCAGACCTTGGTCTTGCCTGGAGGTCACTGTGGTAAACGCTGTCCTGACATGGCAGGCAAGGAGTAAGGCAAGCACATTTTCAGTTATGGTAGGAAGAGACAGAGTCTGGACCTCCTCCAGTTCTCTTTAAAGTTGCCCATAGCGTTTCCAGTGCTGTAAAAAATTCTCAACTTGGAGGCTCTTGGTGTATCGCATTGGGAAAAGCAATGGAGTCAGCACAGCCGTGAAGGCAGGAAAGATCCCTGGGGCAGAATGCTCGACAGCCAGATTTTTGTCTCCCCCTTTGGTTCAACCTTTGCTGTTGTTTTGTTTGATGGAAAGACAGGGTTGAATTTGTTATCTTACTCAATGCCTGATGCAGAGGTATTTTAAAATATAAAATTCTCATGTCTTAGCCTTTTGGGTTTTGTTTGGGAATTAAGGTAGCATTTCATCCTTTCTGGCTTTCCATTTTCCATGAGAACTATGAATTAGCTTTTTAAAAATGTGGTTATTAAAACTGTGATTGTCACCCAGCTATTCAAATCAAGGAACTGTGGTTGTTGAGTTGTCAAATGCTGTGTGGTTTGATAGCACTTTTTGTCACTGATTTTCCAATACTCTGATTTTTCAAATATTCTGAGTGCCTATCATCATCCTCCTTCCCTCTGCTTTTATGCCATAAGCATCTCTCTCTCTCATGATTTAGGCAAATGTTTTTGAGACATTAGAATTAGTATTTGTGTGCTCAGCGCTTTGGTTGTTCACTGCTGCCTACGGGATGCTGGTGGGCTGGAAACGCAGACCACATGCAGAGCCCCATAGGAGCACAGCTCTGCTCAGAGCTGTTCTTCATTCTTGCAACGTGATACTTTATGCACAGATTTGATAGCGGTAGGAAATAAAGTTTCATCGGTGGATGGGACATAACCTGACTGCAACTCCACACCTTGTAGGGAGCGCACAGAAAGACCACAGTCCCTGTCGTACTGGTGGTGTGACCCTATAATATTGCCAAGTGCTCCGAACTCTTTCCTTCAAGAGAAATCACAAAAATGATACTGTTACAGGGTCCCCACGGTACCCTGCCTGGGTGAAGCACCCTCCCTGGGCTTGAGGTGCCCTGTGGCAGCACCTGGCAAGTGTCTGTCGGTTGCGGTTGGGTGCATGAAACATGGAGCAAGGACATGGTAACTTGCGTGATGAAGGCAGGTTTGATACCAAGCTCAGGACAGTGGTTTGGGGTGTTAAGGCCCTTCAGCTTCCTCTAATTGCTGCATGTGAAAAGAAGAGGCTAGTTCTAGCAAAAAGTCAGGGGTTTTGTGTGTCACAGCACATCAGAGCAGCTGTTGCAGGCTAACACCCTCCCATAAGGGTCTTGTTTTTGCTGCTCATATATTCCAGGCGGGGCTGGTGGCATTCCTGACTATGAAGGCAGCCTGTTGCTTCCACTCAAAGATCCTGATCTCGGCTGCTTGTGACTGTGCACGTTTTAATTTGGGTGGTTAAACTTCACATCCCTGAAGAGTCTTGGGGAAAGGGATGGCAAAGTCTGTAACCATCCTGTATTTTTCTTTTTCATCTGTAGCTTTGGCAGAGAAAGCATCACCTCAAGTGCTCTGGAAGATGAAAGGCCCATCTCTGTGAAAGGGTGTCCAAATGTGTGTACCTCTGAGAAGCTGTGACATGCACAAAACTGGCCTTGCAGCACCTTCAGAAGCTGCAGTACAGCCGTGGACTGAACAGGGCCTCCTCCTCTTGTGTCCATCAACTATATAATGGCAATAGATACAGCAAGAAACCCTTGTTTCCAGTCTGTGCCCCCTGACAGTGCCAGAGTGCAGAGCAGACCCTCTGCTGTGTGAACATAAGAGTAGCACCCATGGTTTCTGTAGGCATCCTGCTCCACGAGTTGCAGTGGTTGGGAGAGAACCAAAGGGTTATATGGACTGAGGATGAGAAGAGTTGGACCCACAGAGGTGCCTTTCTTTCCTCTTCCTGCCAAAGAGTGAGCATGTCCCATAAAAGGGCACAACAATCACTTGACAGTTTTCAGAGGGGATCTTTTGTGTTGCGTTGTTCATTTTTGGTGTTTGAGTCACAGACAGTACTGGACATTCAGGCACCCCTGAGAGCTGGCTTTGAGCTTAGAGAATCATATGCACTCATACACCTGATAATACACATAATATACTTGATAATATATTTCTCTAGTGGGAAGAAGAAGCTCTTGTGATTTTAGCAATTAACAGATCCTTTTGGCTTTCACCTTGGTGTCTTTTTTCTTTCCCCGTGTGTGAAATGGGTATAAACAACCCAGCTGTATCTCCTGCAGTGCTGGTGAAATGGGGTGGATCTCCGTGTGGGAAGGCAGTGGGAAGGCAGTATGATGCCTCCTTGCAAAAGCCCTCGGGGAGGTGAGACACTCGGTTTCAAAGGTAGTCTATCAGCGTATGAAGTGCAAGAGCAGTGCAAGGGAAAGGCAAGTAAATACGTCTGGTTTGCTGAAAGATGCAAAAGGCTGAGGGAGAGGAATAACTGGCATAGCTGTATTACGATGTGGACCTGCAGGAGGGCCAAATTAAGGCCTTATTTCTGCCTCTTCTTCAATGCATATCTTTGCATCTATTGTATTTGATATATACAGTATTGATTTATTGTATCATATTAACAGGATAAAGTGAGAAAGTGTTAGCCTGGTTTGAATTATTCAGCAAGCAGTATTATTTAATTTTTCATGGTGACTTAATAAAGTGGTTTGATTTTAAATTTTGGAAAACTAGTTACCATATATATGTGTAAGTCAAATAACAAAAATACAACTCTAGACCCACTGAAGCCAGTGACAGGGTTCTTTTAACTGGATGGGCCTTAGTTTTTACTTTTATCATCCAAGGACTTTTCAAGGGTGTTTTGAACAACTCTGATGCAAGGAAGGGAGATGTAGAGACACACTTTTGTCCTTGAAGCACCATCATGTGGCTGATACCTGGCAGACAAATTGATTTTTCCTTAAAAGAAGCCCTAGTGTTGAACAGCATGAACAGATATACCTGCAGGTACCCTGAGTGTGGTACAGCCGCTACATAAGCAGTATCCTGCACTTGGGAGCAGTGAGTTTATCCTGCTCTTTAGCAAGTTTCTATCCAGATATTCGTATGCACAATTCTGAGCGTCTTTTAATCAATGGCCTTGCTTGGGTTAGAGGGTTAAGCCCTGACGCAACCGTGTAATCCCATCTTGCTCCGCACCAGATTCAGTGAGGGGTGTTTGCATGGGAGATGCTGCGGATGAGTGAGGAGCGATGCGCTTCACTCGAAAGGAGTAGCAGTATCTTTTATTGAGGTACGATGGTGATTTAACAGAGTTCAGTCGTAAATAAGACAGTGGTTTAACAGGGGTCGATGCCTAGGTTCATCCGGTTATTTACTGTGTGCAGGACAGGCTCAGCTGAGAGTGTAGAGGAGACCCTCCCATTCAGTCATGAGGTTCGGAGTAGACCCCCTTTCTTTCCAAACTCTCCCTCAAGGGTGCCTGGGGGGCGACTGGATCCAATCTTAGCCTTAGGCTTGGTCAACAGTTTATGTCTAAAGGATTATGTGCACAATCCGAGATACAATTTAGCAAAGTTTTGCCAAGTTTCGCAGTTTCAGCATGCTTTTAGTCACCTGCTGAGGATCTGTCATGAGTAAGGGATCTCTCAGCCTCGATGAGTAGCCTTGAGAGTCTTCCCTGCTCAAGGGGGGTTCTGCAGGTTCTGTTTTCTCTTGTTCAGCCCACCTACAGGCACCTGCAAAGAGATACTTAAGATCAGTAGTTCCAGTCTCGATGCCTCCATCACTTTGCCCCTTGCTGTGATCTGGTCCGACCCATGAGCTGATAAGATAGTTATTTGTAATTGAAATATGTATTTTGACTGGACTGCTAGAGACCTATTGATAAGGGAAGTGAAAGATCAGTGGGAAGCAAATCTGTCTGATATAGCTAAAAGACAATAAAACTAACTTCATCACACTGTGGGGGCTGTTGCCCAAGCCCTTCAGCCTAGGGACAACTCTGCGTGGCCATCTCCATCTGGTCAGGCTTTGTACATCATCACATCCTACTTCCCCTGCCCGGCATGGACGAGGAGCTGTGACTTTCAGAGGATGGGTTCATTTTTTACATAGAAATGGGCTCTATTGGGAGGGAGTGTTTTGAGAGGCTCGTCCGGGGAAATTGTTTATTACTCTCATTCATTAAAGTAAATAAATCCTTAAAAGACCACTGAGTTAATTGGATAGTAGGACGATCAGCTTTAGACTGATTTGTTGGTTGGAAACATGGGAGTCGCTCATAAGCAATAGAAGAGCAATGGCCAAAAAGTTTGGGGGCACCTAGATGGGCTGGCTCAAATTCCAGGAGGACTGAGTTACTCCTCTGGGAAGGCAGAGGCAAAAAAGGGAGCCTGACTTTGAATGATGGCAAGATTCCCAATGCGGGTGTGAATCTGGCCCTGAGGTTGGGCTGTTTTCCATCAAGAAGCCACGTGTTTTCCGTCGTCGGAGTGACCAAAGGCTTGCGATAGTGTCATGGAAAAAAATCAGGGGTCATTTTCTCATCTCTGGTTTTTGGATCTGTGATACAAAACTCTTGGTGGAACAAGAGTGACCTGGGGAGCACTGTGTGTTGGATGCTGTTCAAGACGGGTTCAGACACAAGGGAGAGGCAGTCTTAAAAGCTGCATTATTTTACTTGAGGCGCTGTGGTTGGCTGGCAAGGCCGATGGAAACCTTTCGTCATATGTAGCTCTTCCTTGGTTCCCTCCCTGCTCGAGTCCAGTCCAATTCCCCTCTGCAGAGCACTTAGCCAGCCAAGCGCAGGATGCTGCAGACATGTGGGAGCTCGGGGAGGAAACAAAAGTCATCTGCTTGGCAGTGAAAAATGTCAAGCTTGTTGGTCCAGTGCTGTGCAGTGAGAAGGAAGCATCTTCCACCGTTTGGGCCACTTTGGGAACCATTAGCCCTTGGCAAAGCCAGGTGGAGCTGGGTTAGGGTTAGATGGGGTTTTGAGATGAGGTAATGTGAGGTGAAGTGCTGAGGTGAAGGGAGATGGGGTGAGGAGAGATGGAGTGAGGTGAGATGCGGGGAGGTGAGCTGAGTCTCCACAACTCAGTCCAGCCACCCAGGCTGGAGGAGGCCAGAGGTCTCCTCAACCACCTGCTTCTCCCCTCTTTCTTTCATTTGACCAAGATGTGAATGGAGAGACCTTATGTCTCTTATTACTTAAGCTATGCAATAGAAATGCTGATCTGTCCCTTTCTGTAAAGAAGGGACCTTTTATGATCCGATATACTACATGCATCAGAAGCAAAGAAAGAGAGAAGTGTCAGGAGAAGTTGTGCATGTCCTTAAATAAAACATGCCCATAAAGGTAGGATTTAGGATTTTGGGGGGTTGTAGTGTGATGGAGCCATGAAAGTGTGAAAGCGCGAGCCCTTCATGCGCAGCAAGGCAAGGATGCTACTGGTGTCCAGCATGAAGGGCTGGGCAGCGTGCAAAGAAGCGGTGAGTGCAACATTAAGCCACCAGCAAGCTCAAAGCTGGGTTGAGAATCATGAATCTGAGGTTGGAAGGAGAAACTTAACTCATTCTCTTTTCCCTTAACTCATTTCCCTGTGTTTAGAGCTGTTAGCATTGGCTCAAAATGGAACTTGTGACAGGTAACACCGGAAGGTCCAGCTAGGACCTTCCTAGGACTAGGAAGGCTAGTATTGTTCTTGGTAGATGGCAGTAGTAGAAGTCAAAGAAAAATATTAAATAAGGCGGTGGTGACACTTCCTGAAGTATTTTCCCAGGCTCCAACTATTTGCTGAACAGAGACTTGCAGTGCAAAGGGACAATCCTTGTGTCAGTATTCCCTGATGGACTTCTTTGCTTCCATGAACTTCTCAGTTTGCTTTCTGAAGCCGCAGAGAATGGAGATGTGCAGTGTCCTGCGGCAGAGCGCTCCGCGCCTGCCCTGTGCACACGCCAAGGGCCTGGTGACGGTCCCTTTAGTCTCGTGTTCCCAGGGTGGTCTCTCTGCGGGTGGTTTAGGTGTCCCATTGCAAGCTGGTGTGCTGCAAGCACCAGCGTCTGGGCTTGGCATGAGGGATCAGTCACCCAGGCTTAGACAAGAGCTGGGACCCTGCAGACTCTACTTCTTACATGGCCTGGCCCTGGCCCAGAAAGTCTTGTGGGGACAGATCGAGAATACGGGCCGAGTTTATGGATTTCTGACTGTTTTCTTTGCTGATGATTGATAACCTAGGCTGCACATCCTTAACACTTGCATCTTGCATGAAAGCCATGGCAGATTTCCCAAGGGTTTTCTTCTGCCATGTCTATATGAAGACTTTGGAAGCTGTGACATCTATTTATTTTAAAACAGAGCAGTTGATCCAGTAGAGTTTTCTTGTTGTTTTGTTTTGATTTATTTTTAACGTAGAATCATTCCAGTGAAGTATTTTTTTCTTTTCCATTTAGTAGACTCTGAAGGGAAAGGTGACCCAAGTATATGGGTTTTCTGTGTCTTGAGGAAACCTCCAGGAGCTTTCAATATATTTTTTTGTGCATCATCTTGTGCAGCTTGGTCTCACTGTTCCTAATGAATCTGGAGAGCAGTAGAGTTGTGATGCTCAGATGCTCTTTTTTTTTTCAAGCAAGACTGTGGTACTCTGCTCACGGAGCAGACATGACATGTGGCATGACAACTCACAGTCATGCCACAAAAACAGAGACATATCTATGGTACAAACAGAGGAGCAGGAGTTACTTTCAATAAAAAGATTTCACTTCATTTCAAGCCCCTACTATCTAACACTTGCTTCAAAAATGTCTGTAGAGGATGTTTGTAGAGATCTTGTCCTGCTCTAGTTTGCAAACCGAACACCTACAGGATCTGCAGAGGAAGGGCGGATGGAATTCAGTTCTGTGGGGTTAGGGTCATTGACAGGATCTATTTTATTTTATTTTATTTTATTTTATTTTATTTTATTTTATTTTATTTTATTTTATTTTATTTTATTTTATTTTTTCTGGCACAATCAAAATAAGCTTGGCAAAATCTCCCCTATTTTCTGCCCAGAGCTGAGCTCTCTTTTAAGTGAGGTAACAAACTGCATGAGCTTTTATGCTAGCTAAATAGGGCAGCTGTTGCTGGAGTGCTGTTCGAGCAGCACCCTTTATTTCTGTACAGAAAGGCGCTCCTGTGTTTTGCAAAGCTCTTCTCCGTGCTCATCTGCACCTGATGCAGCTAAATAAAAATGCAGCGGATTACAAACTCGCATACATCAGTTCATAATTGCCTGTGTTCAAATGGAAGCCATAAAAGCCTTGGCTCTCAGACAGCACGTGGAGAAACCAGTGATGGATGCCTCAGATTTTCTCGTGTAAGAAGGTGCGTTTTGTTACAACAGAAGCTGTACCTGGGAGAGGATTAGATGTTCCTGCAATGCATGGAGAGAAGGATGGCCTGGATCCCCTATCTCATCCCAGCAGCTATGAGCTTTTGCTATTTTTACAATTTTTTTCTGTATGTTTTTACCCTAGGTGCACTTCAGTCTTCTTGAGCCGGTCCAGACTCTTGATAAAGGCGCTGGATTTTTATTGTCTCAAACTCTGGTCTTTGTCTTGGTCCCCCGGAGTCAACTTGCTACTTGCTAAGACATTAAAGTTGTCCTCGGTACTTCTCCAGTAGCTCCGACTCATTTGTCAGGACCCATAACATTTTCCAGTGCATAAGAACACAATTAACAGTATTAAGCAGAGCCTTTGGTCAGAAGACTATTTATGAAACAGTTATGACTGTTTTCCTCTGCAGACCGATGGTCTGGGTAACAAAACTGAGATGCTGCTCTGTTTTGCTCGGTTATTGCTTCAGAGACATCAGAGCTGAGAGAGCAAGCCAGGTTATTTTTCCATTTCATCATTTATGGGATTGCTAATTAAATTCCAATTGCTGAAGCTTTATTAATGATAATGACGTGAAAGCCAGGAAAAACACGCCGTGATTTTTCCAACTCCAAGCTGAGTGAGCAGAGCTGACCATGAGGGGAAAAACATCATTTTAGTTGTTATTGAGCAATTCAAATCTGGAAGTGCTGCGAGACACTTGGCATGCCAGAACATCATCTTAACACTTGCTTTTCAGTTGATGTTATAATCCAATTAACATATAGAGCAGTAACAAAGCTCTTGAGTAAATGAAAGTAATTTGCCTTTAAATGACCAGCAAAACCATATTTGCAGCCAAGGTTATTCAACCCTACTGTGTGCGCCTTTCAGCTCTTACACTGATTGCCCGATGTTGGAAATAAAATTGCAAACCTCAGAAAAATGCGTTGCTCTTAATGAAGGTAAATTGAACGAGCTAAATTGCCAAGGGTTTTATTTTGGAAGGACTCATTTAGCTATCGGGTTTCGGAGATGCTTGTTAGTGTGTGTCATTTGTGAGGCTTGGGAGTTTGTTGGACTGCAGTAGAACTTCAGACTGAAACTAGCTGATACAGCCAAGGCAGGCTGGAAATGTTGCCTAGGTGCGAGCCTGTCGCTCTGCAGCTTGTGCTTTTCCACGCTTTATGGAGAGAGGGAGCAAAAGTGTGAATGAGCAACGATAAAAGCAGGGATTTACTTTCATCACCTCTCCTTGCATCTTCCAACCGCTCTCTGATTATTCAGAAAATGGCCTGAATTAGGCAATAGATGGCCACCTCGCCCGGGAATTCAGTTTCGGAGGTGCGATTTGGTGAAACTGCTCCTACGTGTTTGCAAGACTTGCCACTTCCTAATTGCAAAATGTGGAAAGAATTGGGGAGGAGATGTTATGTATAGCAGGTCACCTTCTGCCTGCATAGGTTGCATCCTTGTCCTCCCTGCATGGAGTAGGGACGCACAATGACAGCAATGACAGTGTTTTAGGCCCCGGGGAAGTTGGTCCAAATTTACTGTGGGAATAAGTGAGATCCGAACGTGGGTCCCCTTATTCTCACAGCAGATATTTCTATCGTGATTTGGTTTCTTTTTCCTGCTCTATAATGTCATTATTCATTATTATCGTTATTCATTATTATTATCCAAAATAATTATGAATCTGCACAAAGTTCCCTCATGGTTCAATTCTACCAACAGATGCTTTTCCCAAAACTAATTAGGCCGTGAAGTTTGCCTGAATCCTGCAGCATCACCATGAGTAAACATTTATATCCTTCATTCAGATCAGTAATGACTTTGCCTTTGAGTTTGTTGCAGGGGAGAACTGCTAGCAGCATATACAGGCCATGCCAGTGGAGTAATTCAATACATGGGCATTTCCATGGATAAGAGCTGCTGCCTTATAGAGGATCTGTCTCTGGAAATGAGTGACTGAGGCTTGGCCGTCTTAGCAAAACTAACTGAGAGTCTTTGCTTGGGCACCGTAAAAGTAGGAGGGGGAAATGGGAGCTCTTACCTGTTGTCATGGCCACTGAGAATAACAACTTGGCACAAACTTTGCTTCGTACAACTTAGGAAGACCTTCCTAACTGCTCTGATAGGGAGATACTAAGAGATGCAAGATCTCCATCCTGAAGGACTCATTTTCCAGGTACCTGCTAGGAATTATACAAGTCTTACTGCCCCTGTCTTGGAACAACATGGATTAAACAACTGTTTGAGGACCCTCTTGGTCTTTTGGTGATTCTCCTCTTCATCATCTTCAGTCACGTAGAAAAACCTGCCCCCGTGTAAGATGGTTTCTTTGACCTTTCTGCAGAAGCTTGAGCCTGAGAAGCTGCTACTCGTGAGAGCCATCATCCCCCCGCTCGAGGGCTCCACTGTGGCCAAGCTGTGTTTAGGCTCCTAGATCTTTTCCCCTAGACCTCCTTGTTTGAGCCACAGGAGCACTGTCACCCCAGGCAGATTATTTCATGTCCTTGCTTGCTTGCCCCAAGTCTGGAGACCAGTGTCGCTGTTACCCAGTGCTGAAGGAGGAGAGCGATGGTGCACATGAACTGCAATCTGCTTTTCTCAGTTTTCCCTCCTGCCGATGCTCAGGCCATTTCTGATGTGCACCAGGATGGAGGAGAGGATGCTGCACAGCCCTTTGGGGAGCTTCCCAGCATAGGGAATAGGGAATGCATGGATTTAAATGCATGGCTTGCTTATACAAACCAAAAGAAAGAGGGACAAAGCACAGGTACTACCAAGGCCGTATCCAGTCATCCTTGAACCCTTTTGATTTTTGCTCCTCAAAATGTATGCTGTAGTTCTGACATGGCCATTTTCACAAGGAAGAGATTGGAAAAGAGATCAGAAACCCATGCAGGTGTCGATGCAGAGCTTTAAGGTGGCCGCGTTTGGCAAGTGTGACCTGATAGAGCTACTTCTGAAACACAATCTTTCCCTCTGAATGTTTCCAGAAGGGCATAGTGCTGCTCCAGGAGGGCGCAGTGCTGCTGGTGTAGGGTTTCTCTGCAATCCCCACAGTGTTTTTGCGATACAGTTGCCGTGGAAGCAAATTGCACGGTAGATATTCGCAGAAAGGCACGTATGGCAGAGGCCACGTAAAGCTAACGGAGCACCGTAAGGGAGCGGAGCGCCGATGGCACAGGGTGCCGTAATCAAGGTTGTTCTAAGATTGCCACCCCGCAGAGCGGCTCAGGTGTATTTGCATTGTTTAACAGTGTACGTAGCAGGGTTGAGTCACTTGATTAAGCATCTGGGCTTTTTTTTTTTCCCCTTTCTGCAGCTCTCCATGAATTCCCCAATGACATCTTTACGAATGAAGACAGGAGGCATGGAGCTGTCGTCCTGCATTTCCTTTGTGTAAGTTTTCTGACACTGCATTTCTTTTCCTATCAGTTTGGACGGGGTACAGTACATATGCACTGACAAGCTAATACTGCTCCTTATCCACCTGGCCTTCTCTTCTGGCCCCAAAACTCAGTCATGGTTGAGAGTGTTTTTCAGGAATTAAATTGAATATAATGTTAATACTCCCTCCTTCATTTTAATATGACTGTTTCGGAAGCACCAGTGCAGCCCTTGAACACATATTCATATTGTGTATATTGTGCATATCGCATATATTGTGTGTAAATAAACCCACGCGAGCGCTCCAGAAAGGCTTTGCTGAGGACATGGGGCTGTTGTGCAGTGCCCACTGCCACCTCTGTGGCCCTCTCCCTGCACTGCTGATGGCTTCTTCACCCCGTGGATGAGCTATGACTTGAGCCCTGAGGACTGGACCTCTCGTTTGTGTAGCAGAGTGTCTCCTTTTCAGAGGCAGCCTCAGTCCCCATGGGGACAAACTGCATGAAGATACTTTAGGGGTCTCCGTCTGGGACATCACTAAAGCCCAAGAAACTTTACTGAGGAGCTTAGGGCTCGATAGCCAAGGAGGGATTTGCCTCCCAGCATTGCTGCAGTGGGGATGATTTGAGAAGAGAGGAGCGTTTCCGAGTCCCCGTGCTGAGGGAGAAGGCTCTCTGGCATGTGGCTCTTGTTGACGCTCTTGGGGGCAGGGGATGGGGTCCTGCCTGCCCACTTTCACACATGATTTTGGACAGAGAGCATCACTTCGGTGCACCCTCCTCGACTGCCGTCTTACTGATTTATTGGCCATTTGGCTTTACCATGTTTTAGTTGGCCAAATGCGGAGCTTTGGGGTATGCTAAATTACACGACAGCCTCCCATCCCCACATCTAATCCTCAAAAAGCAAACAATGATAGTGTTTAGTTCAGCTGCTTAAGGACCTTGTCATAATGTGTCCTTGTCCACCCGGAGTCCCTGCAACAATCTTGCAGGTTTTCATGTAATTTCTTTCAAATTCTGTTAAATCCTATACTGCCAACCTGAGGACTGCAGCTGTTTTTAAAAATCTTATTGTTTAAACAAAAAGATTTGATAACAAGTGTATTTGAAGCTCAGACAGGGCTTAACCTTTGCTTGAACTTGTTGTGTGCACAACACATGCATCCAAAATATCCCCCATAAACTCTTGTGGTACCCCTTATGCCACTGCTGTAAGGGAAGGACGTTAATGAGGGTCTTTGGTTTAAAAAAATCAATAATGTTAATTAGTAGTATTAATTTTAATAAATTTGGAGTCACCAGAATTCCCCTGAGCAGTAAAGTTCCTAAAGTGAGTTCTTCTTCCTAAGTGCGTCGAAGAAAACATCATAACCTCTCACTGATCATGGTGGTCCTAGGTTCTTTGGGAAGTTTTGGAGGACAGCTGGAAGGTGAGGAAATTGCCTCGAAGCTCGGAAACGCAGCAGGAAGATTTTTTTATAGGGACTGAGTAAAAATTAAAGATATTCAAGTTGAATTTACATAAATTTGAGATTGGATTGTTAGTCCATTAGATAGCTAAGCAGTGTTAGAAGACCTTGTGTTTAGTAGCCTCAATAATCTTACAGGAAGAAGCACGTCATCTCCAAATCCATTTTTCAACTTTTGTTAGATAGAAAAGACAATCCTTCTCTTTTTGACATCTTGTAATTTAGGAAGAGCTGCCAAGGTGGCACTTCTCTAGGGAGAAGAGCCTTTCATAAGCAGCAAAGAAAAAAACTTCTTCTAATGAATATTTTAAAGCACCATACAATTTTTAGTCTGCTTAAGTGAGCAGTCACCGTTAGCTATGTGTAATTATTCATTCTTTCTTTTTAAGTATAAATTAGATTGTATCTCATGTTGTAATACGAGTGTTCTTTGTTATGATCTTATTGCAGCTAAATGACTGCAATAATTTGTTGAGTAACATCACTATTGACTTTATCTGGCAATCTAAAGGCTTCCAAGTTTCCATGGGAAGATTCAGGTTTGAGATGTTTTGGAAATTGAACACTGAATTTGGCCTGGGTTTTTAGCACCCACACACAATTACTCTCCAAAATTCATATAAACTGTCTCTTGGAGTAGTATCATACTGCAGCTAGTCACCCAGAGTTTCTCTGCAGTCACTGGAAAGAG
The DNA here is from genome assembly GCA_034781795.1 of Crypturellus tataupa. Taxonomy (NCBI): domain Eukaryota; kingdom Metazoa; phylum Chordata; class Aves; order Tinamiformes; family Tinamidae; genus Crypturellus; species Crypturellus tataupa. The sequence goes on along the minus strand of JAWLRI010000446.1, from coordinate 227,356 downwards.
AGAGAGAAAGAAGTCTCCAGAGGATCTCCAGCTCCCCTACCTTAGGTACAGGGTGAAGGCTTCGGGTTAGGTCTCTCTTGCTTGGAGATCCTGTGATTCCAGCAATGTTGGAAAGAGGCCTTGGGGGCAGCAGACGTGGGGTTGTAAGGGTGGTCAACACTGGAGCAGGTTGCCCAGAGAGATTGTGGAGCCTCTATCCTTGGAGACATGCAAAACTCAACTTGACGTAGTCCTGGACAACCTGATCTAGCTGACCGTGCTGGAGCAGGGGCAGGTTGGACTGGATGCTCTCCAGAAGTCCCTGCCAACGTCAACTCTTCTGTGATTCTTAATTAAGACATGGCCCCCCATGACCCTACTCATAGAGGTCTGTCTACACATCTCAGGCCGCCTTTAGCCTGCTATTTCTTAACTTGTGAATGTTGGATTTTATGACTTTAGTGTTCTCTTACTGCTGTTGTAGTTGGCATATCACGCAATGCAGGCTGCCGATTTTCAACAAGTCACTTAATGCTCATCTTGGCTGATGTTTTTTCTTCCTCGCTGACATCTGATCACTGATTGTTTTCTGGGTTGTTTTCCTTTCACTTGTAGTGCCCTTGAGCCCCAGTCAGTTTTTGTGGGTCGGCGAGGAAAACTGTTTTTCATCTGTTAAATTCATGGAGGTATATTAGCAACTCTTAATCAGAAAGTGGTTAGACCAGATAATGTAGTCTTGTAAAATATCCATAGGCAGTTTCCTCCCTTGTTACTCTATTGTGGATAATATGGCAAATTATCAGGAGAGTTTTTAAGATAGAAATTAACTACATTTAAATAAATTCATCTCTGCATGTAAAAAACTAGTATAGCCCTGTTCAGTTGTCCTGGGCTAAATACATGCTTATAGAAGCACTTTGTTCCCTTGTAAGCTCATGTTTCTTAGATTTTGGTACAAAAATATTCCTTTTTAAATCACTGTGAGTTACAGAAATTAGTTTATACTGAGACCATTAAAAATGTGGGTTGCTGAAATCTTAATCTCTGTGGAATCCATGTCTCCAAATGTGTTTCTCCAGGCTATTTGAAAGAGACAGGGCCCAAACTATATTTTTCATTGCTTCTAACAGTAATCGTGCAGTCTTCTCTTACAGTGGACTATGTGAACTATTAATTGGACTCTTTTCCAGTCTACCTCAGATTGTAATTTAGGGCTTTATAAATACTCTCAAGGTAGTTTACTTTTCCACAAGTCTTTTTCTGACAATTTTGAATAGGCTGAATGTACTTCAACAGAGATCAAAGGAATTATGTGAAGACCGAAAATTCAAGATAAAATTGTCTACTTTGGGAAGGGAAAAAAAGAGAAAAATCTGTTTTTAACAAGAAAAAGATGTGAGCATCTGTTGTCCCAACAGTGTCCTATCAATTTGCTTCCCCTCTAGCACGCAGCAAGGCAGATACTCCAGTCCATTAGTGCTCTATCATTCTGCATAGCAGTTTTATTGATTATTAAAAATACTGTTTTTCATTGTGCTTATATATTAAGAGTTTATGTTATTAAATAAAATGATAAAAGGAAAACAAACAAACAAAAAGGTTAGACTCACCCATCAAACTCTATAATCTCCCTGGCCAGAGATGGGTCAAAGTAGGACATCCAACTCTGGTTCCACGGCCAGACTGGAAATACCTTTGTAGATGTCTATGAAAAGATGAAATGTCCTGATTTCTGCAAGACGCTGTGTCACCTTCTGTACTCCGTGGCCGCAGAGAGGCGTCTTCTGGGTTTCATATGCAGCCCCTGCTCCAGGTCCGTCAGAAGAGCTGTGGAAGGCTAGACATGCTTCTAGAAACCTGCTGGCCACAGTATACATCCTTGGTCATACGTCATCCTGGCTGTGGACTTCACCGTGGAGACAGCTTTTTCCCTCCTAGCTTTCTTATATGGGCAGACCTTCCTTCCACCAGCTAAGCTTTTAGTGGTGGCAAGTCATCTGCGAGTCTCCAATTATGTCCGTGCTGGCCTTCATCCACAAGAGAAGTCGGGGATGTATAAGAAAGACCTGTGCTTCAGATACACCTCCATAAATTGGAAATGGTGACATCTCTACTGACCTAGAGGTCCAGAATTACCAGGATCAATGAACCTTGTGGGCCATTCTGTTCAGAAACCCACTGTAGACTAATTTGGGTCATTTTCATCACAATATGTCACTCATTGGGACAGATGCTTTTAACCTATTGTTAAAGGGAAAAAACGATACTTAGAAAAAAAAAGAGAAAAGACAATAGTTGGCTCTTTTCAGGCTTCCTCTTTAGTCTTTATTGAAAGGGGCTGTCATCCTGTTGGGATGATAAATCTCTAATTCTGTTTTTTTTTAGCCTCCGGCAATACAATTACCAAATGTCTGATCAGATCAGAGCATGTGTGGAAATGCAGTTTGTGGAGGGGAAAAAAATAAAAGGATATAGTCACAGAGTCATATTGGCTAAATTAAAATTTCTCTGCAGGTTTGGGGAAACCAAGGCTGTAAAATCAAAGGTGCCTTTATAATGGCAGGGATGGAATGGTGATTAGCAGGTCAGGAGAGAATTTTTCTCATGTTTATTGACCTCCCTTTAAACTGTTATTTTTTATTATCATTATTATTTCTTATTTTAGTAAGAACTTGTTCCCTTTCTCCTCTCCCCCCTTTGCCATACCTTCGTATGCAGTTGGACAAGGTGAATCATATTCAAAGGAAGTCAGATGTCAGATAACCAGGACAAATGCTATAAATTGGGCATTTTGGAGAATGCGACAGACGACCTGTCAAGGGACTCCCCAAGGCATCTTCTCCCTGCTGTTTAATGAAAATGAAAACATGCGCTGCAGCAAGCCCCATGCTTGGAGCTTATTTGGAGCTCTTGGACTGATTGCTTCCCAATGCCTTCACCTTCTCTGCTATAAAAGACAACAAAAATGTTTCTACAAATACATTAGAAAGGAGGGCCAAGGAGAATCTCCATCCTTTGCGGATGTGGCAGGGAACATTGTCACCAAGGATGAGGATAAGGCTGGGGTACTTAATGCCTTCTTTCCCTCAGTGTTTAACACTCCGATCAGTTAACACTCAGATCAAGGTACTTCGCCCCCCTGAGCTGGAAGACACCTGCGTTAGGTGGAATAAACCTCCGTAATTCAGCAGGAAACAGTCAGTGACCTGCTCTTCCACTTGGACACTTACAAGTCTGTGGGGCCAGGCGGGATTCCCCTATAAGGGAACTGGCAGAAGTGTTTGCGAAGTCGCTCTCCATCATCTCTCAGCGGTCTCGGTCAATCATCTAAAAGACCCATCTACAAGACGCATCTCTAAGAAGGATCGGATGGAGGATCTGGGGAACTCCAGGCCTGTCAGCCTGACCTCAGTATCAGGAAATGCTGTGGAGCAGCTCTTCCTCAGCGCGATCACACAGCATGTGTGCGACAACCAGGCGATCAGGCCCAGCCAACATATGCTCATAAAAGGCAGGTCCTTCCTGACCAACTTTACCTCCTTCTATGACCAGGTTGATGTCTTCTGCAGAATAACTGCTGAAAACAAGACAAGAGGAAATGGTCTCAAGTTGCGCCAGGGGAGATTCAGATTAGGTTTTAGGAAAAAATTCTACACAGAAAGAATGGTGAAGCACTGGAACAGGCTGCCCAGGGAAGTGGCTGCCCAAGGGTGGCAGTCACCGTCCCTGGCAGTGTTCAGGAAACACATAGATGAGGCACCTATGGATGTGGTTTAACAGGCAGGGTGTTGAAGGGCTTACGGTTGGACTCCATGATCTCAAAAATCTTTTCCAACTATAATGATACTATGATTGTGATACTGCCCCTTGCTTTGAGGTGGGCAGTGGTGACCTGCAGTCCAGGTGACACAAATTGCTCGAGATCTGTGCAGGCAGCTGCAGGTGTGAGTGCCCAACAGAAGAGGTTGGAGATGTTAGGAATCTCTTGCTAATTCCATAGGCGCGTTGACATTTATGGCCAGAGAAAGGAAACCGTTGAAGTTATTGCTGTTTTTTCAGACAGATGCTCAGCAGTACCCTGTGTTGGGGAAGCTTTTCCCAGTTCAGTTAATGGTGCGTGTATTTAATACAGACTGGGACACTTAGGCAGGATAAAAATCCTGAGCAATTGACCCTCTCACACAAGGAAAAGAAAAAAAAAAGCATTTGACCAATTTGCAGCACTTCCCTCACTGAGACTGAAAGGCCTTTTTTCCTCCAACCGTTACCACTTTTCACTAAAGGGAATGCCAATGTTTTGCTTACATTTACGGTCCTTTGGACCATTTTGAAGCCTCAGAGTTTCATAAAGTGTAACTTGCATTTATTCAAGTTCTGTAAGGAGTGACAGAGAAACACAGAAAGATGCTGTTTGGTACCTTGCAATGCATTAAGCTCCTGTTGCAAGATGCATTGATTCTCCAAAATAATGTCAGAATCATCCATTATGGTGAATTTCCCCTTTTTCTTAAAAATAAAAAAATCTGATTTTTTTTTAGCAGGCAAAGTTTTCTTGACAGAGATTTTCATAAAAATTATTGATGTTTTGCAATAGGCTGTGATTAAATTCTGGAAAACTGGAAAGATTTTTTTAAATTTTAGGGATTTAATTTTGTCCTGGAAAATTAAGATAAGAACAAAAACCCTGAGCCTGTTTTTATTGCCATTTCCCCCCCAAAACTACTGCCATCAACTGAGCTTGAAACCTCAAAGCAAAACAGGATGAGCTTCTGGTGGTGTAGGAATAACTCTGCTTCATAAATATAGGAGTTTACATCTGGAGGGCGAGATGTGTCCATCATTCTAGTGAAAACACATAGAAATCTGGACAACTCACAGATGGAAAGTAATTTTTCTCTGCTCCTGTTCCTCTCCTGACCTCAGAGAACACCCCAGGAGAACGTAGTTACGACAAACCAAAATCGTTGTAAGCCAAGAACTGTGGCAAAGCAACTGGAAAGCAGGTAACTCTTCCTGCCCTCCTTGGGATTTTCTTGGGCTGAGAATCAAGGAGAATATGGAAGGAGCTGATTTGTTTTTAATAGTTTGCATTTATAATGGCGTGTGGGAGCATGAAAGTGAGAGTCCAAAACCTGGCGGAGACATGGCGCATCCTATACATCCCAGTCTCGCACACAGGCCTCAGTCTGTAAAACCCTCAGTTCTGTTGTCTGATTTCTGTATTGCCATAAGTGAAAGATGAATAGTAGTAAGTCTTTCGTCTTCTAAGGATGGTTTCCCGTTGAAAGGGCTTGCAGGCTAGTTCAAAAAACACACGTTATTCCCTTCTAACGCTGTATAAAACTTGGGAGATTAACCTGTCTCCCAGATACTTTCTGGTCCAGACCTTCACTGCAACAGCATCAGGGTGGAAGAGGCATCTCCAAGCAGCAAGTGGGAAGGACACAGTAACTCAAGCTCACCAAACACTGGGGACTTCAAGAATCATCTCAATGCTCACCTGGAAAAAAATACTTAGGTAAAGAAAGTTGAACAAGCCTGAGTTCGGCAGAACGAAACGTGAATGATTTTGTCTTGGAGAGTTGAAGAACTCTCGAAAAGCATGGATCAGTGGTGGCTCTGAGACAACCTGAACTCCGGAGCAGCCACCCCACAACCACCCACGTGGGACCACTTCAGCTTGTGCTGCTGCAGCAGCAAGTGGAGTTGAGACTAGAAGAACAGGCTGGAAGCAGGAGAGCAGAAGCTAGAGGCAGAACAAACCTGGCAATGTACAGGAGAAGGAAGCCATGTCTCTTCTGAGCATTGCACTGAAAGTTTGGATTACAACTCATTTATTAAAAAAAAAAAACAGGTTTATTGTGAAAGTTGCTCATAACTATTGAAATTATGCAACAGGCCAGAAAGGGTCTAGTTTGAGATGGAACACTGATGATCTTGGGAAAGGCTTGATCTTCAGCAAAGCAACCACTGGGCCATACTTCATAGGCTTGCTCAGCTAAATCTTGGTTGGGCAAAGCTCAAGCAGGCCTCACCTCAGCCTCAGGAGCTGGAAGGATAACAGGAACCAGCGTGCAGAAAGGCTGTGAGGCCATGAGTCCCACAGGTCCTGTTCCTCATCACTCAAATGCGGTAGCAAAGCTGTGTTCTCTACCAGTGGATTCCCTGAAGTGTCACCACTTGCTAAGGTTTTGAAGCCTGAGTGACCCTCCCCTTGGGCTTCTCTTCAGAAGCTGAGGAAAAGTCCTGTAAGAACAGCAAAGTGTTGTGAGACCAGAGGATGTCAGACCCATGTGGACCTGATCTGGTCTGGTGCAATGCTTTCCCACGTAGCAGTGCCACCAGGTACTTCTGTTTCTCCTTCCCTTATCTGCCCACTTGGACAAGATCTTCCAGGCAGCTGCTTAGCTCCAGTTTTGCTTTGGGGCCTGCTGCAGACAGCGTAATGCCCTGGCTTTGCTTCTGCAAACCCATCCAGGAGCTGTTTCTACCTGGCTGTTGCGAGTGTTGTGCTGAAGGAGATGTCCTTCAAGAACAAAACGTGAGGAAGATTGAAGGTGCTGGTTAATCTGATGCAGCTTGCAACTCCAGAGAATAATTCAAGCTGAGAGAAGAGGCCAAGATCTGTAGAAAACCACAAATTCGATTGATACAACGTTTTGATTGACTTTATTTCCATCTACATTAAGATAAGCTTAAAAAGCGGAGCAAAATAATGATCTTCCTGCTATCTCCCTTTCCTCTTCACTGATGTGAAGGGAAATCGTATGACTCTTTTATTGGTTATCAGGCTCATTTAGATCATTTCCCCTGACTGACCTACTTTATAATTGGAGTTATGTGAATTCTTGCATAACAAATAGGTAATTCATTTCTTCCTTATCACTAACATTTCTCTTTTAATGTTTTTTTTGCTTCTTCCTTGCCAGAATAAATGGTCGTGTTTTGGAGGTGTTCCCTCTTGCCTTGTTCTTGCCTGCCTGCCTCTCTTATCATTTCTGCAGGAGCATACGTCAGCGAGGAATTATCATAAGCCATAATAAAATATTCAGAGCTAGAAAAAGCAGCTCCAGAAGTTCCTCGGAAAACCTCCATGGTACTGAATATTTTTCAGCAATCCCAAGAGCAGACTGTGATCCCACCAAGACTTGGATGGGTGCTTGGTTGGCTTTGCTAACATCATGTTTGCAAAATTAGCTGTGCGTGACTGTGTCAGATACTCTGTGCTCAGGCAAAATTCTCACTGAGGTCTGGGTCTCACCCCCCGTGATACCTTGACATATTTAGAAATTAATAACTGTGAGAGCAGCGTGTGGCCTTTGCGTTGGCAGGGCACACGCTGGTCGCCCTGCCAACTCGTTGGGCTGGTGTTTGACTCTCCCTGGTGACCTGTTGGTGTCCACAATCCTCATCCCCACTGCAGTCACCCCAGAGTGTAGTCTGAAGCCCACAGCAGGCCTTGCCAGGGCTGCTTTCGCTTGGGGAAGAGTCCTCAGGGTAGTTCATGACCAGACTGGGAGCAGAGAGACTTCCCACTGTGAATATATGTATCTGTATGGCCTCTGCCACTGCTCCCCTCCTGAGTTTGTCTGAGGTTCTGGGGTGGCTGATGCTGGGGCAAGAGGCAAATCTACCCTGTGGCAGAGGGCAAATAGTCAGGAAAGTCCCTCACAAGTGTTAAGTCACTGGGGGTGGGATATTGGGAAGTGTTTACGGTAGAGGAGTGGTTTAGGATGTGGCTGGCATTCAAAGTAGCTCTGTAAAGCAAGCAGATTTTGAATATTTATTGCAAATTAAAACAGACTGTGTTTCCGTGTCTCCTAATGACAGAATTTATGTGATTCTGTTTGCACTTCATCAGTTATACAGAAGAAAAGCTCCCAAGCAATGTATTTCAATCAAGACAGTAATTGCATCACGTCAGGCATGTTTATATCAAGATAGCACAGGATTTGAATAAAGATTCTAGGACAAAGTCACATCCAAAAATCCTATTTCCAAGTATAAAGCATAATCCTTGCCATCATACGCTAGGAGGTTTCTAGGAATTGAATTGCACTTAGTTGTACAAAATCTGTCCTTAATCTCCCGGGCCGTTGCGGGATGTCTGGACGAGGGACAGGATTGACGTCAGCCCGCGGGGAGCAGCAGCAGGCAGGTTTCCCACCTCCCTGCGTCCGGGCAGCGATAGCTCCGCTTGTCCTCTGCTCTGCCAGGTGGTGAGACGGGGCAATGCATCCCCTGGTGGGCTCTGCTGAAAAGGGAGCTCTATCTCTGATAGCCACTTTGCTCAAGAAGGAGTGGAGAGGAAATAACGCTGCAGTGCCCGTCAGCGATAACGTGAAGAAGGAAGGGGAGTTGAAGCACACTCGTGTGCCCTTTTGGTTCCCAAGCCAGAGTTATTTCTTTATAGGACTCTTTACTTTCAGACACGTGAGAAGCTCCACTCTAAAAAGAAAAACACATGCTGAAAAATTACTCAAGTATGTCTGTTTTTCCCTCTGAGTATTTTGGGGTCCTGTCTCTTGCCACAGGTCTATGCATGGTGGTGGGAAGTCCTCAGAGGTGGCTGTGGTGTGGATGGTCTTCGTTATGTCTACAGCTTCTTTGGGATGGCTTTTGCCTGTGCTAACAGGAGTGAAGGCACATAGATACTTCATGATCTTTCCATTAAATCCCAGATAGATTCTTCTTGCAAGAGAATATGAAAAAAGAGAGAAAAAAAAGAAGGTAGAGCTTCTCACATGCATACCAAAACAAACACAAGATGAATTGGGATGCTGCAGTTACGTATCTTTTCCTGATGCTCTCCAGACTCGACATTTTCTCTCTTCTTTTGCAGGCAATGTATATGTTTTATGCTTTGGCAATCGTCTGCGATGATTTCTTTGTCCCTTCATTGGAAAAGATTTGTGAGGTAAGTATTAGAAAATTTTACTTGAGCTTGTGTTTTGCTTTAGCAGCAGTTCTCCTTGAGAGCCTCAAAACATGATGGTTGTGTGCTTACCATTATCTTACAGTTTCCCCCATGTTTTTTTATTTAGTTGTTCAACACTGTGTGTGTGAGTTGGCTCAGCTTCATGGTTTTCACTTGCAGGAGATGAGCTGTGTGTCTCCTGATGGGTAAACTTGGCTGATGCTCTTTCTTAAAGCTAGCGATCTCCTCTTAAATAGCAAATCCTACGTATGTGTCATGCCCCTTTTTCAAAAATGGAGAGAATTTATAAGGAAGTAAAAAATGTGTCTTCTAGAGTAGTGACTACCAAACTCACTCGCACAGCAGTGCTGCCTGCAGGCTGTGTTTGCAGGTAAAAAGCCCAACAGGGTTTAGTGGTTTGTCCCACGCTTTCCTCCTCAGCCACCTCTATGGACATTCCTCTTAGACCAAGAAATTACACCTTTGAGATAAGATTCCACCATAAAATACTGGAAAGACAAAGTTAAGTTGTTTGTTGTCCATTTAAGGAACAGATGCCTCTCTTACTCCCCCAAAACCTCTTGCTTTACTTGCTACTTGTCTTCTCAGTCACGAGTATCTGGGAAGCAGGGCTGTTAGTTTTCCTTAAGAGGTGCCATGCAAGGGTTCACAAGCCAACTGGACTCTAGATGATCCTGCAATACACACGGGTAGAGATGTCATTGCCTGGTGCTCCCATCTCCTTGCAGAAACATGTTCAGAGCACCAGGGCTTAACTCTAAGCTGATATGAGCTAGAACTTCTGGTCATTTACTCCTGTGGAAACTGTGGCTTTCATAGCATGTCTGTGAAAGGACTAGTTCTGGTCTAAGTTGTAAAGCAGCAAAGACAACTAGGTCAGCTGTAAAGAAGTTCTTGAACACCTCCAGCAATTGCAAGGGACTCTGACCCTGTTTTGCTAAGGCCAGCATGCTGACATTGTAGGGGACAAGGAGTACATTTTAGCTTCAATCTATTCTGATGGTGACAGGCTGAACATTGTGCTTGAAGTGGCTTTGAGTCCTCTCTACTGCCAAACTCGGGCAATGGAATTTGTGCTGCATGTGGAAAATAGGGATTGGTCCCGGCACGTAGACATTTCTGTCAGCTGGAGGAGACACCTGCCCATCTCCCTGGCAATAAGTGTCGCTCATCGTGGAAGCAGAGCTCTGCCCGTGCCAGGGGGAGGCGTAGGAGGTGACATGTGAAATCATTCATACCGACAGCTCTGATGGATGCTGACTCCAAGCTACCCTGTTATTTGTGGCTCAACAACCTACCGCGAAGGCGTGTTTTGCATTAAAAAAAAAAAAAAAAGTCCTCAGGAAGTCCCACTACTTTCATACATGAATATTCAGGTAGTTAAAGGGTAATGAGTCATGGTGGGAGATAACAGTGGGGCTCAGATAGGTTTGCTGGGGACCAGACGAATGCACTTGCACCCAGGATGAGTTAATAATAATACCAGTTGATTTTACAGGTATAAGTTCAGATGTTCTGGCACCATTTGTTCTCCTGGCAGCTCTGAATTGTGTATTATCCAACAGCACAAATAAAATAAGATGAGACTAATAAGGTTTATTTTATTATATATGCAAGAGAAAAAATGTAAATTGAATACTATATGGGGCATACTTGGAAAAAGAAGCTGCTGCCCAAAAGAGAGATACTGTGTCTTTAGATGTTATTAAAATGAGCCATATCAATGGTTTAGAATTTCGTTGTTCTGTATCTACTACTTGATTCTCTTTCAGAAGAGGCTTTCCTCATCCTATAAGTGACCTTTGGGGCTTTCATGTGCTTTTATTTCTGTATTACAAATATAAAGAAGCAGTTGCAGCAGCTGCTGTATATTCCTATTTCCTACCCATTTCCTTCTCTTCTACATTACCTAAAGAGATGAGACCTATGGTGTCCAAAGAGATTGTGGAATCTCCTTCTCTGAAGATATTCAAAACCTGCCCCAAAGTGTTTTTTTTTGTTGTTACTATTTTATTTTTGCTCATTTTCTATAACAATTTGTACTCATGTTTACAAAAGGGTTATGTGACCCAACTAACATCCCACCTCAATTGCAAACATTCGCTTACAAATACCAGAAAAGAAATTTTTGCGTCCTATTTAGTGTTATATTTTCTGCTGTCTTGCCTGCCTGGAAATAAACTATCTAGTAATTGTCTTCCAGGAATCCCTCTGTGGCTTCACACTAAACCATCCCCACAGAAGATCAGCCCAAGTGGTTTCCTTGATGGATGGTCTTTCTTTGGGAAAGATACCCTCTGGATGCAGAGTGAATGTTAAAAGGATGAGTGTTTCTTTGTGCCCATAGAGAGTCTGCAGAAGAAACCAGTGTTTTGGGGTGTACCTCTGCTCCTGTGGACTTCTGCTCAGTAATTTTAATCTTACTTAGTCATTTTTACAGTATTTTACATTAAAGCTGTGTTTAATCAGTCTCTACAGCCTTTAGAGCAGCACTGCATCTGGCGTCCTGCTTAAATAAGCATTCCCAACGAGGGAATCCTTCCCTTTTTCCTTGGCCCCAGAACATCTATAAAAAATCTCTATTGTACATGTATGTTCTAGTGGGTAGAACTAAGGACATTTTAAGCTCTTAAGAGAGTTTTGTGGTCTATTCAGTCAAGATTAAGTTGTTTTGTTTTTTTCCCCTGCAATTTTGGAGGAGCAAGTGCACTTTGACAATGAAAAAGTTAACAAAGGAGCCTTACACCATCAGGAAGAAATGTTTCTTTTTTTCCTGGTTTGTGCTGTTTAAAAGAATGCAGAGCTCTTCTGGAAATGTTCCCATCACATCCCACCGCCTCTCCTTTGCTCGTGGAGTGAAAGCCGCTCGCTCCCGCGCACGGGATGCCGCCTGCTCCGTGGAGCAGCAGCTCGGCAGTGCGTGGCCGTATGGCAGCGGGTGGCTTTTTTTTTAGCTCCTCGCATGAAACTGCAGAAGGTGTCAGCAAGGCATGTGGTCTCTAGCAGCTTTGTCTCATTTACTGAGCACTGCCTTGTGCAGATGGAGCAGCGGGAACGCGGGAAACATAAAGGAAGTAATTAACCGAGTAAATCTTTGGAAACAGCATATGTCAGAGAAGTTTGCGTAGGGTAGCAGGTCCTTTTCTTTCTAGGAAATACTGTTTGAAACAAGAAAAGTCCCTGAGCCTCACTGTTGGAAGCTGTAGGAGGTGTGTAGGTTTGGTGATAATCCAAGAAAATGGATGGTTGAGGCAGAGTTCAGTGTCTGAGGCTGAGGCGGTCTTCGAGGCAGGCGGTCAGGGCATGGACGTAGCCTGAGTTCCAGCTGTGCCCATTAGCAAGCCAAAGGAGAAGGGATAAGGTGTATTTTGGGAGTCACGGAGAAGGCAAAGCAGTCCTGGTTGGTAAAATGCCTCACTGTCGTCTGGAGTATTCCAGCGTAGAAGAGGGTGTTAAAGCCCCAACTTGCCCTCTGTACAAGTTGATTCTTCATTAAATAGCTGGAGAACAGCAACGGAAATTAGCGGTCACTGTCACCGATGATGACTTTTATCCTGCACTTCTGAAATACGTATTGGCGGTTACGTGCTTTTAGCAATCCATGTAACTTTTCCAGTTGAATTCCTTCAATTCAGCGTTGTCGGTTCTGTCCCAGGATTGTAACCAATGACTCTGATGTGTTTTTCCGCAGCGTTTGCATCTCAGCGAAGACGTTGCTGGGGCAACTTTCATGGCAGCTGGAAGCTCTGCTCCTGAGCTGTTTACATCCGTCATAGGTAACTGATTGACCTGCTACCGCTTCTTGAAATCCCCTCTTCCCCCTCACTGGGTTTCAGAGCTCAGATAGGGTAGCTAATCCGGCAGAACCAGCGCCAGCACCACAGTCAGGTCACCACAGCCACCTCCTAATCTGACCTTGCTGTGGCATAGCTGAGATGCACAGCCCTGGGCTCTGCGAGTTCAGCCTTTTCTTCCTCTCCTCCCACCCCTCACATGCTACCTGGCACGGTAGGGCTCTAGGGCTTAGTGTGAAAGAGAGATACTCGGGAGATACCCTGGAGACAAACTCCTTGTGTCTTCAAATAGACATCCTCCACCATCACCTTCATTCTGATTAGTCTTTGAACACCTCTGTCCCTCCAGGAAAGCTGAAGAGGAGTAGAGAATTTGAGATGCTCAAATAACGAGTTGGTCAGAGCTTCACTCTACCAAAGTATCACTCTGCTTATGGGAATCATGATCAACAGTTTCCCCAGTAGTTCTGGAAACTCAGAGACACTTGTGTGCTCCTTCCACAGCCTCAAACCAAGAGGTTGTTGTGTGGATGGGGAGGAAAGACCACCTGGATGTGCCAAGAGCAGCCCAACTCTAGGGGCAAAGATTTGGAGAGAGGAGTGCTGAGCTCAAGGCCTTGCAATTAAAGGCAGTTTTTGTAAAGAAAGGCTGTGAAGGAGACCTTTGTCTTATCCTGAATTCATTAAGCCTAGAAACAGCAGAAACTGCAGAAACTTGCTTTTTGATCACAGTGGATGATGCAGTTATGGACCCTCTTTTATTTTATTTGGGGAAAGAGACTTCAGTCAGAGAGCTGTTATAAAATGATGTTGTATGTTACCTGGCATAAGGGCAAAGCCTTCTTGTATTTGAAGTCGTCCGTGTCCCTAGGAGGTGGGTTATCATCAGAGAAACAGGAAGGTTAAGGTGAGCTCTCCGTCTCCATGAGGATGACTATTTGGAGCTTAGAGACTTTTTCACAAAGGGGCTTGTAACTTAAACCGTTAACCCCTATGAGAGGCCTCATGTAGTTTTTTTGAGCAAAAAATATGTTCTTTCCAATTTATGCAGCTTGCCTTGAACTTGTTTTTCAGGTGTTTTTATCACAAAAGGCGACGTGGGCGTTGGAACCATCGTGGGCTCTGCTGTATTTAATATTCTCTGTATTATTGGTGTGTGTGGGCTTTTTGCAGGACAGGTAAGAGCATTTAAGGCTTCCTAATGGTTCTTGCTTCTTTACATGCCTTGGTTGTACTGTGAAATAAGTTGCCTGGTTTGCAGCCTTGCCACAAGGATCTCTGGCTTGTTTTCTTTTTGACGGGGCCTTACACTGTTCCTCTTGCATTTTTTGAAATGAAAAACAAAACAGCGAAGATCAGCTCAGGCTTTTTAAGCAGCCCAAGAGATAGGAGTAGTCAGAGGAATGCAGTTGTTTTTTGACCACATCCTCTCTGTAGCTACTGAAAAAAAAAATGGCTTATGACCTATGTATGATGATGTCGAAGACCGAAGGAGCCCGTGGTTGGTGCGGATGGAAACTGGTGAGGCACGGCAGACATTTCTGAGAGCATTGGGGCCTTTCTGGAGCATCACGAAAGATGTCCCCTTCTTGCAAGCTAGGTGAGCTCACCGGTGTTGTTGTGACGGATGTAACATACAAAATAATCTTGGTTAGGCCTTTGTTTGTACTTCATCTCATTTATATCCATCAAATCAGCAGATGGTTTATGTGGAAAGGGATTTCTAAAGATCTCTGGTCCAAACCTCCAACCCAACTCCAGCGCCAGCAGGGCCAGCTTCAAAGTTAGATCAGGTTGTTTGAGGCCATGTAGAGTCAAGTTTTGAATATCTCCAAGGAGGCCTCAACTTTTTACCTCACTAGCAATAAAGCTATCAATTCCCCGTATAATTTCTGACTGCATTTCATCCTGTCAGACTACATATGACAACACGAGTTATTCATCTGAAATTAAATTAGGCTGTGACATCTCAGCTGCTCTCTGACTTGCAGAGATGATTGACTCGCTGTAATTAAATATCTTAATCTGCATTCACCTTAGCATTTGCTAGCATGCCCAGTATTTTTCTGTTCTCATAAAATGTTATTTGAAATCTTCTTACTCTGCAGACTTGTTGGCAATGAGGTAAAGCAGGATTATAGAAGCAATACAGGGCAGTAGAGTAACTATTTCTGACAGAGGACTCCAAGAGAAGGGACATTTTTAACTTGGTCAGTATGAGAAAGCAAGCAGAGAGCTCGGACCATCCTGAGAAGGTTTACAATCCAGTTTTTATTTGCGTTCACCGCAGACATTTTTCAAGATGAAGAGGAACATTTTTCACAGTAGAGGAGGACTGGAAAAAAAAATCTACAATCGACTTTTTAGGCCCATAAATTCCCTTGATTTTGCATGGATTTTGCATGGGAAAAAGATCCAGCCCTGGAGCTGGCTCACAGCAGTGGAGCAGGGCTGTGAGGTATTGATGTGCTCTGCAGAACAACGTGCAGCTGAGGGCTGCGCACGTTCAACACATTAGTGATTCTGCCACAACGCTTATGGTGAAAACCTGTTTGATTCAGCTGATTAGTTGCTACCAAAGCTTTCCCAGGGTGTGAAGCCCCGTTCCCAAGAGGGGTTCTCCTGTAATCAGTAGGACTTTTTGCTCAGGTTGCTTTTTTAAGCAAATGGAAAAGATTAGGTGTTTAGCACAACGGCAGAGGAGCTAAGTCTTCCTGCAATGTGCTCTGCTTTACTGGTCTCAAGCCCCAAACCTGCTAAAAAAAATCCCATGCAAGTGGGAAAGCCCCATTTCAGCAATGCTGATATTGCCTCCGTGCTTTTCAGTTATTTCAACGTTTTCCTCCAAAAAGTCCTTCATTTTTCCTGCTGTCATCCAATGCGTCTTTGTGCCGTTGGTGGAAACAGCGTAGTTGGTCCATGGGAATGAGCTAGCTCCATGTCCCAGGCAGGCTGGTTAAAATATTTATGTCTTTGTATGTTCTTTCATATATATATAATTTAAACTCATATAATTTATGTAAAACCATATGTATGTAAGGACCATACATACACATACAAGTATATGTGTTTCTATAGATACATACAAAAATGTGTTTGAGCTGGGAATTTTGGAGCAGAGGGAGGTATAGAGCCCCATTTAGGATCCTTAGAAATATGGGGCCCTTATAAAAGTGCAGAAGAGACTTGCTGAAGCAGAACTCATAAAATGCACAGGGCTCCTGATCCGGCTACAGAGCAAGATGCTCGTCTCGTCTCCAGATGCTTCTGCAGCCCACGCTCTTGTGTGCAGTAACTAAACCTGCATAATTAGAGCGCTGATGAGGAGCAATTTCCAAACGATCACACCGGTGATTTCTGCGCGGGGAATTGCGCAGAGTGTGCACTTATTCCCAGCAGGGCTTTCCGCTCGCATCCACCTGCCGTCGTTGCAGTATTCCAGTAGGATCTTTGAGATATCAGTGGTGATGATGACGGCATGCGACCAGAATGGAGGTCATTGATTGGGATGCTACTGCCTAATCAATACCTGCCAGTGCCAGGTGCTTTTGAGATGCTTGGATATTTGCTGTTGAGATGCTTCCATAAAAAAAGGAAGAAAAAGCAGTAGCATTCTTAAAATCTCTGAAATGCCTGCATCTTTTTGTTGCTGTTGTTTTTGTAATTTTTTGGAAACCGTTCCATTTGGTTTTGGTGCCCTTTTTTTCTCTGTTTTTATTTTGCCATCCAAATAGGGAGGACAAATGGCAAAGAGCAGTGATTATTTCTGCTTTTGTTTTCTAAAAAGCACTCTGATTTTGCAGAACTGCTCTGTATCATCAGAAAACCTGCTTTTTTCCACCAGTGACAAGCTGAATTCAAAACATTGATCAGCCCTCCCCAGGGTATATATTACTTTTAAATTAGGTTGCAGCATATATGTGCTGTGTTGGATGTGCTGTTCTTTGGCTCTAGCAAATAATGTTTCCGGATACACACACACACTTACTTAAAAAGAGAAACGGGGGGGG
>JAWLRI010000446.1:199427-210219 GCA_034781795.1 Crypturellus tataupa | reverse complement strand
ATACACACACACACTTACTTAAAAAGAGAAACAACCCCCCCCCCACCCCCCAGATTTTATGTATTTTCTCCAACACCCACACTGATGGATTATTTTTTCCAAGCATTTAACGGATGGGAAGTGCACACTTCCATGACTGCATCGGTGCAGGCGTCACGCTGCTGGAACCGGAGAGGAAAGCACCTTGCCCACACCTCGGCATGACACCGGGCACCTGAGAAACACCCTTAAAAGAGCATTATTAAGGTTGAAAGTCAATTGCTGAGATATTTGAATGTGACAACATTAAGGTTCCTTCTGTAAACTTAATTTGTCCCCCTCCCTGCGTGTTCGCATTATTATACAGCCTTTAATTACATGATGTCTCACTGGGTGCTCTGCAGGGCCCCTGCCTCCTCCAGGGCACGTAGCGGACTGGGCTCACTTAATGAGTAGCGGTGCATTATTTTATTTTCCCCTCATTTTTCAGCTCCACCTTACTCGCCAGGCTTGATTCAAGCCCTGCTCCGAAAGCAAAATGAGTAGTTTCCTCCGCTCTGCTCATTGCTATTGTGTCCGAGCAGCTGATGAGCAATTAATTTTCCATAAATCCCTGCGAGACAACTGGATGGTTTAAAGATGAACAAAGGGACAAAAAAAGCACAGTGAGATTAAAGAGAAAACTTGAGAAAGTAAGGGAATGTTGCAAGGGATGAAAACGTGGAATCAGATGCAGCCCTTCAGACCCAGGTTGGGCAGTATTTCATGGCAGTGCATGCTCACTGTCCTCTCTCACTCTTGTATTTGTGCCTTGAGAAATCTCACACCTGCTCTGCCATCACCCTTGCCTGGAAGGAGGTGGGATTCTCGGAAGCAACCAGCCTCAGTCGCTTCCCTCAGCTCTCCTTCCAGCCAGCACAGCAGAGTTTGAGCAGTTTTGAAATGTCCAGATCCAGCCCTCTTTCCCGCAGAAGAGAATGAAGAGCTGGAAGAGGTTAGTGAGAAGTACCTGAGAGCAATGTAACCCCTATGAGTTGCAAGTCACAGCCCTCGCAGTATTAAACACAGCAACTCTTAATCTACATAATTTGGATTGGCTAATTACTATCTATCTAATTGCTGCATTTTGCATTGGAGCCCCCCTGTCCCTGTCGCATTTCCCTGGGGTTGGAATGGGCTGCTCGGGCCAGAAGAAGGGACAGTCCCGACTGTACTGCGGACTCAGCGATGCCCAGGTGGGAATCCAGGCACTGCTTCCTGTGGGGCTGCTCTGCGCAACAAACAGCTCTATGGGGCCCCATTTCTTGGGGTGGGGAAGCGGTGCACCCGTGGGATGTCTCTTGAGGCTTGATCCTATCCCTGGAGAAGGGGTTCCTTGATTCCTTGAGAAATTATCCCTTCTGAAGGGTCTCGATCTGCTGTTACGGATCACTCACGTTCCTCGTACTCCAAGGATACGCTTGCATCTGCCTTCTGCACACAGTCCTGAGCCGCTAAAGCTCTCTGAGGAGGGAAAATAAACTCAGAAGGCTCTTCCTGTCTCCACTGTTGTGTAAGCAATGGACACGTCTCAAAACCCTGTACGTGAAAATGTACCTAAGAAATAGGTGTTATCAGTAGAGAAGAGCAAAAACCGGGAGCAGAGATTTAATAACCAGGTAAACTATAACATTTAGTGAAGAGACTGGGATTTTGGTAATCTACTTTTAATCTAATTCTGCCTTCAAGTTAGCTTGCATGCATCTTAATCTTTTAAGCTTTAATTTCACAGACTACAAGTAATTCAGATTGGTTTAGTTACTGCCCTTTGACTTTATGATTGCTTCCAAGAGCTTTTTTCTTTCTTCTCCTGGTGTGTGGAGGAGTTTTGGGAGGGGGAAGAGGTTGGAAAGGCTTTTTTTTTTTTTTTTTTAATGGCTTGTGACCAGCTGAGGAGAACATTTAAATCACACAATGTAGTAGTTTAAGGAGAACTTAATACTCTTGCCTGCTTCTGCAATGCAGGGTACAAGGGTATTTTGGGTTGTCAACGGGGAACAGGTCTAATTGGCAGATCAGGTGCCATCTAGAAGGTAATGAGCTGGGACCAGTCTGGCCATCAAAGATGCTGCTGTGACCTTTTTAAAATTAACATTTCAAGACCTTTTTTGCAGTGTTAGATTTAACAGTAGGACAGAAATAGGGAAGGCAGTTAAAAGATGAAATAATGAGAATAGATGGAGTCAGCTGGCAAGGTAAGAAGTGGGCACAGGAGTGTGGGTTGAGTCCTGCAGAGATTGGCCGTGGTGGCATTATGGGGTCCCGTGTAGTTGAAAAGAAGCCCTTCTCTCACTGAGCCCGTTAGACCAGAGCTGCTCGGCTATTACTGACCTAAGAAGAGATGTATCTTAAGGCTCAGAATTTTGTTTTCTGAACCTTGCTTGTATTTTATTTTTTGGTTAAATTAACCATACAGGGAGGAGTGCTTAGTCATGGTCAAAGCCTTGAGGTGGCCCTAATGCATCATCCTAAGATGCTGGTATCTCTGCTAGGAGATACTTGGTGCTGCAGCTGGTCACATTTAGCTTTCAAGGGAGGCTGGGACAGCCCTGAGCCCTACATGTCCACAGCAGGGAGGCATCATTGAGAGGTATAAAAAGGAGAAGAGCGTTTTGGCTTTCACCTGTGAAACCGTGCTGTCCCAGCTGGAGCTGGAGGCTGTTCCAGCCAGTGTGGACAGCGCTGCATTTGCTGTGATTTTGCAGGTCTCTGCAGCTCTGTGACCCCAGCTCCTTGCAAAACATCCAGAGGAGCTTGGATCATGCTTTCATTTATGATTTTGGTTCCCTCCAGGGACCCTGAAATGGGAATAAATGCAATTCATTTAGACTTTGAGGTTGCTTTGAGGCTGGCAGATGAATGCTGCAAGCAGGAGCCTGCAGGACAAACGAGTCCCATCACCTCTGCTCTGTTTGTCAGCTAACAATTTATCAGCTTCTGCTGAGCTGATTGTTCCTTGTAGGTAGGATCCAATATTACCCAAAACAAGGAAAGGGTTGAGAGAAATAATTCCTAGGTCTTGATGCTTAGGCAGCACCTCCCTTCTAAGCACTGCTGGAAGGCAGCAGAGATTATTTTAAGATTTTATCTGCCTTCTAACATCATTGCAATTGCTATAGGGCTGAAAGCTGCAAAAGCAAGAGAGTCTAGATTAAGTGATCTCAAGGAGGGTGTGAAATGTGCTCGGAAAATATCCAAGGAAGACCACTAATGAAGTCATGTGGAAGGTTGTATCTGTGACCAGAAGGCACATGGCAGAACTCAAACGGGGATGAAAACTGCAACCTGGAAGGGGCAGTTGAGACACTGGAAGAAAATTCCTAGTGGTGATAGCCAGGAGCCTGCAATGCTTGAAGGCTGGGTCTTAATTGAGAGGTCTCTTCCATGCGTCCTCTGTGATGCTGTGTCTGTGTTACAGAGTGTCTCAAAGTGCTGGCAGCAACAGGCTGCTGGTTAAATGGTGCCAGTTTGAGATTTTTAGTCCATGTCTTTCAGCTCAGGCATGACTCCACACTGCTGCTGTGACTGATGCTGGTGAAAGCACATGGCTCTTGTTGGGTAATAAGGATCTTTTATCCCCTTAAGAAGAAGGGACAGAGGTTAAATGGCTCACCTGAGCTCAAGCCATTGGGTTGGGACAGAACAAGGAATTGCCTCTGAATTGTTTCAGTCCTAGGGGAAGGACAAAATGTAGGGGAAAAAGTGTAGAGACTCTGCAGCTGCTTCTTTGAAAGATAAATACAAATAAGGCAGTGTCACTCTCTCACGTTAATATGTGATGCTTCATGAAAATCACAACCAGTGGCATTGAAGGAAGGTGGCAGGATTCTTGCATCCAGGGAATTATGAAAATAATAAACAGTGAAGTTAAAAGCAGAGCCTGTGCCATGTCAGAGGGAATGCAGCAGCCCTGAAGGATCAGTCACTGTTAGTGCTGTCCCCTGGGTGTGAAACCTTCATTAGATTCACCAAGGACAGTCAGGGATATTCAACTCCTTGGAAATCAGGACTTCCCAATGTGCTCTCAAGATAGGCAGAAGTGGGGTAGATTTTCCATGATTTTTCCAACAGTTTGATAGATGCTGGGATGGCATGAAGTCAGAATTGGTCATGGGACAAGAGAGGGTCCTCTGACCCACTCACAGGTTGTCCCTGAAAGTGTAAACGGGTCCAGGGTGCTGGTGGGCAGCAGCATCCAGCTGGTGCTGGTCTTTGTAAGGATGTAATAGCTTCAAGGACCAGCCTCAGAGAGTTGTTCGTATACTAGCAAAACTCCATGATTTTTAAGTGCCACCACTTGTAGGAACAGTAAGATTCCTTTTTTTTCTGTTCCTTTTGTTTGGATATCTCTTTAATCCCTATGAATTTGAAAATTTGAGTGAACCATACTGAACCAGAAGAAAATTGCCACAGAACCTGCTAAATTTGAACTGAGTACAGTAAAATAAATGTTCTTGTTACATCTACCCCGAAGTGAGTAGCTGACAAATCTGCTCTTAAGTTGAATTTTCCAAATGAAGCACAGATCAGATGCTGTTCTACATTTAACATAGTGTCTAGCATACCCCAGTCTGCTCTTGTAGGGACATTTTGCTGTGTCCGATCAAGTCGTTTTCTTTTTCACGATTGCCTGCTGGAGAAAGTGCCAGTTGTGTCAGGGAGGTATTTTAATTTTCTGCTTGTCTTGGCTGAGCAGCGGTGATTCTGGATGGTTGCTTGGATTTGCATAAGACACTAAAGACCCAAAACTGATGTTCTTTGCCAATACATTTATATCAGACGTTTATATTTGTGCAGAACAAGTAGAATTAAACCTCAACCAATATTGCTCATGCAGTTATTACTCATACAGTTTAGAACAATGAAATGCACCAACAGATCGAGGATTTCACAGTGGACTTCTGGGAATGGCAATTTGGAGAACTACAAGCACTTAGTTTGAGCAGGCAGGGCAAAATGACTTTTACTGTCTTGAATTAAATTTGCTCCTTGATTGCTGTGGATGCTCCTTAGTTGCTGGTCCAGTTGGTAGGACTGGTTGTGACCTGTCATTTTTTAATGGGTGGTAGCAGTGCCTTGGTTTGGTGACTGTCAGGTGAAGAAGGCAGGTTTCTGTGGAGGACTCAGTTCTATAAACCACTGGGAAGTGGTTTTGAAGTGATGTTGAGTTTCATCTTCCCATCAAGATGGGCCGGATGAGCGCTGGTGCCGTTTTTATTTTCACATAAAGCCAAATGAGGAAGATGCACATTATCCACAACCTGTTGTAAACAATTTTCCTGAAAGTCTGCCCCCCCTAATTCCATCTGAGTCCCTTATTTACCATAACATTGGCCAGATGTTAGTCACTGAGCTTATTTCGAGGTAGCATATTTATTGTCACAGGGCTGACTAGAAATTCTGACAAGCATTTGCTGAAAGGTGGTGTCAGGCTTGGCTTGGGGCCAGGAGACAAGGCCTTGCAAAGGGAACTCCATCCAGCTTTCAAAGAGTTGTCCCTCGGCTCTGGGAATAGCTCCTGCAAATCACTGTTGGCTTTGGAGTGCTCCCATCGATATCCTTGTGACTGTGGTTGGGATTCACAGTCATCTTCAGAAGCTTCCTCTGGGTGAGAAATCTGATTTAAAATGGCAAACTACCAATAGGAATAAAACCTGTGTTTGCAATAATTAACAGTGCCAAGGAGGGACACACAGCCCTCAGGGCAAAAGAGAGGCCACCAAGCCGAAGATCAGGAACAAGATCCATTACCCTGGCTTTGCCACCACCACTGATCTCTGAACTCTTCTCAGGCATTTTTGAGTGAACTAAGTGGTGCGTGGGAAAGAGGCCTCACTCTGCACGGGGAATCTTAGAACACCTTGTCCCTCAGTGGAAGAGTCAAAATAGAGCTGAGATCCCCGGATTCCGGTCTCCTTGTCTGTATGCTGACCAGGGCTAGGAGTCAGCTCATACACAGACGAGAACAGGCACAACTCCCTTGTGTTAACACTGTGTCCGGTGAAGTAGAGCTATGTCCACATTCCCATCTACAGCTTAGCTGAAGTACTCGTCTTTCCCCAAGAGTGCATCCTGCTCAGTGGCCATTTTCTCATCAAGATCTACAGTTGATGGACTAAAGTGCATCCAAGGAATCAACAACAGCATGTGAGAGTCGGAGGGGAAGGATGTATTTATTCCCAGCTGTGAGAGCCATGTGATGGAGCAGGAGAGATGAGCGTTCAGCATTCGTGATTAGCACATCTCCACTGCTGTCTCGAGAGTCTTGCAACTCATCATGACAGGGATCGTCTTTAATCATTTTACACCCTCGCGTGAGAATTGCTGTCTTTTTACATTAAGAAATTAAGTATTAGCTGTTAATAACTGAAAATCTAGACCGAAACAAGATTAGAAGGCATCCTTCCAAAGCCCAGCATTTCCAGGCAGCATTTATAGCTGATTAAACAGGCCAAAAGTGCCAAGGAAACAAAAGGCAACAGGAGAAGTAAATGCCTTGGAGTGAAAAAGTTCCATAAAGAGCTGGGAGCTGATCAGTATGTTATAAAAACTTTACAAATAGAAGATGAGTGACTTGATTGTTTCTAATGGAAGGCATTGAGGAGAGCATGTGTCCTTGTAGGTCCTTCTGTGTGCCAGATGCATAGAGGACAGCTCTCATTTAGTGCCTCAGCTAAAGAGCTTTTCCTTCCAGGTCCAGAGATGCCGTATTCAAAAGCAGTCGAGGGAGGACTAACGGAGATTTGAATTTCAGATACTTCCTTCAGCTGGAAGAAATGTATGACCTCAGAGTCCATGCTTTTGCAGCTGCCCCTTTATGCCCCAAAGGATGAGATGTCCCTTGGGTTATAGGTTTGCTAATTTAAATCCCACATTTAATCATATTTTTACCCAAACTGCTTGCTCCTCTGATTTCCTCTCTGCCTCAGTTGCCAGGCTGTGGTTCAAGAGGGTCCCAGGGTGCTAAGATGAATGTGCAGCTCCTGACTCCTGCAGTACTGAGTGTGCCTTCAAGGTCATGACTACACAACTCATCACACTAGGCTGAAAGTGCTGCCATTCCCTTTATTTGGGATTTTTCGTTTATTTGCTCTCTACATCATATATGTTGTTACTGTGAGTGTCTTCACCCCGTGCCATTCAGTTTCACTCTGTTGGGTGGGGAGTTCAGGCTCTTCACAAAGAACTATGAGGTTTTGCCTGGTAGGAACCCAACAGAGAACCAGAAATGGAGCTTCCGTATCTTGGAGGAGCAGAGAGTCATCTTTCTCAGGGAGTTTGTCTCACCCCTTTGAGAGTTATCATCCATATAACTTATCCACAGGAATGCTTCAGAGATTTATTCCTCTAGCAGGGAAAGCTGAGATGGATTTGCCCATGTTTGCTGCATCAGGGGGACAGTTTAGGTTCTCTGCAAAATGTCAACAGCTTGTATTTTGAGCATGTTTCCCTCAATGCCATCTGAAATCAAAGCAGGAGTCTCTGTGACTCCCACAGGATCTTAGCCTGTGAATATTGTAGAATACAGCCCAGATGGATAGTTGCATTTTGCCTTTGGGATCTTAATATGCTTGTTTGGGAAAAATTCCCTGGAAATAAATGGAGACATTCTGGGAGAATAGCCAAGAAGAGGGAAGGTGCTAGCTTGACTTATAGCGACCAGGACCCCTTCTTTTTACTGGTACAATGTGCAGCATGGTGACACTCCGTACACCCAGGGGAGCATTCACTCTGTTGAATAGCTACACTTACCACCATGCCTCTTTGTTTATTTATTGTTTGCTTTAAAATGTCATGGCTTTTATTATGCAGAACTGAAGTTTACAGCTGTAAAATCCCTGCCAGCATCTGTGTTCAGAAGAGCACATAGGACTTGGTACAGCCTCATAAAAGCAGGCTGGAATAAACCAATAGAATATCCTAAACCCTCCTGTGAAAATTGCTCAATCAAAATGAAGGCATCCACTAAATAGAAGATGGGAGATTTAATTAAGGCTCTCTGAATAGAATTACGAATCCAACTGCAGGTTTCTACATTTGGAAATTTCCGTCATAGAGCACCTCCATTCATTTCTCCTTAGTTACATTTAAGGACATTGTTAGAGGGCATAAATCTAATCTGACTCAAGGACTTTAAAGATCTGTTTCTCATTTTAGATAAGAGTTTCTGGCATTATGATGGTTGCAGAGAGAGTTTACACTGGGCACGAATTACACTCACTTTAAAAAGCCACAGTGTTAAGAGGCCTTAGAGAATGTAAGTCTATAATGGTCAGCATCTTTTTTTTGCAGCATTATTTTTCCTGGAAGGTAATAAAATTCCAGAATTGCGAGAGTTAACAGTAAAGAAATGTAAGAAACTATTTTTTTTGCCGGTGCTCTGGAATAGGACCTTTCTAGAAATACTGTCAAAATGAAAATGAAGTTACTGAATTCAAGCACAAGCCTGGCTGGAGGATATGGTCAGAAAACATGTTCAGAGATGCTGGGATACAGATCCACCTGGGAAGGATGTGGCCCGCGGCACTTGCAATGCTCTCCAGGAATACAAAGCGGAGACTTGAGGTGACTTGAGACAATTTCCCAGGACAGAGAGAAAAATATTCAGAATTTTAGCATACAGAAGATGTTACCACCCTCTGACTGTTTTTTCTGCCCTTTCAGATGCTATTAATGAACTTAAAGTCCAAGTGAACAGGCCTTTAGGCCAAGTTATTCACTGGCATTTTTTTTCATCTAAGATCAGAAGTCCTGTCTCAGTCAGCCCACAATGACCAAAATTCCTCCTGATTTCTGTGTCTTTGAAAGGTGTCAAGTAAAATGAACTGCACTATAAATTGCCTGTACAATATTTTTCTGCTGGAGTAGGAACTTGAGCATTCATCTCCCATCCTGAATGCACACAGGACTTCAGGGTACTGTGCACCCATGCACACAGGCCACCAGTGTGGTGGGTCTGCTGCTGGCCTAGGTAGCAGTAATCTGGCTGCTCCATGCAGTTAGAGTAGCATTTTTCAGAGTAACTTCTTTCTATGATCCAGAAATGCTCGAGACTTGATTTCTCTTGCCATTATTTTAATACGGCGTCTTTTCAAACCAAGGTCTCTTGGGCTGCAGGTGAGCTGTAGTGCCTGAGGCTGGTGCACTGTCTTGTGCAAGCGGGAAAACATGAACCAAGGGAATGTTTTGCCTAAATTTTGAGTAGAAAATGAGAACTGTTGTGTAAGCACTGCTCACAGTGGTTGTGGGATTTTTTTCATCCCTAAGTCTCTAGGGAGTTATTTGATTCAAAAGAGTGAAAAAAGATATAACAGAACAACCTTAACAGAACTAACCTTTGGATAGTATTACTATCCAAAATAATAGTATTACTATCCTATGGCTACACCATAAGATCACGTCTTGTTTTCTTTGTACTGCAAAGCAGCCCCAGTATCCATGAAAATTACATTTTTGGTCATAAAGACTTTTATTTGACTGATATTCTTCCATAGGTGCTAGTGCCATAAGGGATAATCTTGGTAAATGCGGTTGAATGTTGCATTTCAATTTTTCCAGGGAATTTTAGAGATGGCAGACAATAAAAGTAAAATTTCTGTTTGGATTCGTGAAGAAACATAAGAAGAGTGTGTTTACAAAGGCACTGCAAGAAATACCTTGTAGAAAGGAAGGATCAAATTTAAGGTGACAGATCAGCTGTGGAGAACTGCTGAAAAGCGTGGATCATGTTTTAGGTGATGGGCGATGGTACTGCCACATGGCTGTCTGCACCTCCTCCAGCATTCGTGGTTAAGGAAGTCAAGGAGTAACTTTGTGTTTGGGCAGTTTTCCGTCCACCTGGGGTTTCTGTGTGCTGGACAGAGAAACGTAAGTTCTCTTAATAGATTTAAAGTCAGAGGAATCATTAAACATCTAGTCTCAGTTGGTCTGTAACACAGGCTGTGCAGCTGCCTGTTACCATAGGTAGCCCAGTAGCCAGATCATGACTTGAAGACATCCAGAGATGGAGTGTTCCCTGTTCCCTTGGTCCCGGGGTTTGATCGCTGGTCCCAGGTGTTAGAAACGGATGCCTCATTTCTCATACAAAGAGAAGGTTTCTACCTTCTACACGCTTCACTGTGGACTTCCCAGGTCATTTGGTCCCCTTAATAATTTTTTGAACAGCTCTACATCAGCAAGCCATTCTGCCCATGCAGTGAGATCAGTGAGTCTAGACAGTGTGTTAATTTGTTAGCAATTCTTAATTCTGTGTGGTCTGTTATTACAGACATGTATGAATGTGCATGAATATGGTATATTGAAGGTGACACCCTTGAGTATTTTCTGTAAAGTGGAAGGGAATTCAGAATTCGACTTCAGCAAGGCTTTTGACACTGTCCCTCACAGCATCCTCTTGGGCAGGCTCCAGAACTGTGGGTTAGATGAGTGGACGGTGAGGTGGATTGAGAACTGGCTGGGTGGCAGAGCCCAGAGGGTTGTGATCAGTAGCACAGTCTAGTTGGAGGCCCCAACTAGCGGTGGCCCCTAGGAATCAGTCCTTGGTCCAGTCCTGTTCAATTTATTCAGTGACCTGGATGAAGGCACAGAGTGCTCCCTCAGCAAGTTTGCAGATGATATATGAAGCTGAGAGGAGTAGCTGACACCCCAGAGGGCTGTGCTGCCATCCAGAGGGACCTGGACAGACTGGACAACTGGATAGTGAGAAACCTCATGAAGTTCAACAAGGCCAAGTGCACGGTCCTGCACCTGGGGAGAAACAACCCCAGACACCAGT
>JAWLRI010000446.1:162933-199019 GCA_034781795.1 Crypturellus tataupa | reverse complement strand
GGCTGAGAGGGGACCTGATCAGTGTCTATAAGTACCTCAAGGGAGGCAGTGAGGAGGATGGGGCCGGCCTCTTTTCACTGGTGGCCAGAGATAGGACAAGAGGAAACGGCCACAAACTGAAGCATCAAAAGTTGCACAGGAACTTAAGGAATTTTTTTTTGACAGTGAGGGTGACAGAGCACTGGCACAGGCTGCCCAGAGAGGTTGTGGAATCTCCTTCTCTGGAGATCTTCCAAACCTGCTTGGATGCAGCCCTGTGCCACGTGCTCTAGGTGACCCTGCACGTGCAGGGGGGTTGGACTAGATGATCTCTAAAGGTCCCTTCCAACCTTAAAGATTCTATGATTCTATGAATAAAGCAGGGCCCTCCTCCTGCTAATACACCTAACTATTTTTTTTTTTTTTTGGTTAAGTGTACGAACTTATAGCTTCTTGCCTTCAGACATGCTCAACTAACAAACTGCTTTGATACCCTCAAAGCCTTTGGACTCTGTAGGTGTGCTGAAGCCAGAGGTCTGTGTCTTAGCATGGAAAGTTCTGCCTGTGACCTTATACCTTTGGTTTTCAGATTTGGTCATAACCCTCCATCTCTCCAGTGCCCTTTAAGCAAGCAGTCTCAGAAAACCCTACTTCAATCTCATGCCATGTGTTTTGGCATGTATGAGACCAGCTTACACCCAGAGTGTTAGCAGTCATTTCCTCATGGCCTCTCCTTTGCATGTTTCCCCAGGTCGTTGCACTGTCGTCATGGAGTCTCTTGAGAGATTCAATCTACTATACACTGTCTGTCATTGCACTCATTGTGGTAAGTTTTTGAAGGTTGCTATGCGTGTTACTCCTCCACAGGAGCCCATGAGTCTGCTGCAGTCTCAGAAGCAGGTCTGTAAAGAGGGTGTAGTCTGGTGGCCAAGGTTCTAGCTCTGGGAGTCATGTACAGATGTATTTGGTACCTCCCTGATTCTGTCAAAGAGCTTGACCCAAGAGTTAGCAATGGAGGAAGGTCCTGAGAGCCTGGAGCAGGGACAGAGTACAGAGCTAAATCCCCATGTGGCAGCCCCACTTCCACCTCTGACATGGGCATGCAGTTCTATCTTCTCCATGTAACAACCCTTCCTGTTTTTTACTGGCACTGCTTCCCAGAAAAGTCCTACCTACCAACATGGAAGCATCATTTGTGCCCAAAAGAAGGAGATCCTCAACAATTACAAAGCATTATAGTGTGGTAGATATGTCCACACATATTTGTGCATAGGTCTTATTCAGTGCACACCATCAGCAAATCATCCCGTGAAGTTTACAGTTTCAGTAATTCTCAGTGCCGCTCCTAATCCAGCTTTCAAAAAGCTCCATAAGTGCTCTGCATCTCCTCAACTCAGTGAAGAAATGTTATCAGGAGTGAAGAAATGTTATCAGGAGTGTTTAAGACCCAGCCATCTGCTTAGCATAACTTCTGCAGCCAATATAAAGCAAAGTCATCAGATGCACTACCTGAGTTTCCCGGTAACAGGTACTGTCTTGCATGAATTTTTTCCTTGGACATGAAGACCCTAGACTGTCCAGAAGAATAAGAGTGATTTTATAGCCTTCATGCTTCTTAGCCTTCATTTGTGAGCAATAAGAGTACTGTATAGTCAGAGATGAATGCTTGTGTTTCTCAAGCTGATGCTATTTTTATTCATCACGTTTTCAACCATGTGTTTTGTTTTGCTTTCTCTCTGCGGATGCCTGTACCATGTGCATATTCTATAGGTACAGGTGCCTGTCTCTGAAATCTCCAAGGGTTTGCCTTGGCTTGTTTGTACTTCTCTTTCCTGCACTGCAAGGTCAGCCTTTTAGCATCTTCTGAAAAATAGCTTGTTTCCAGTCTAATTCATGCATCAATGCTGCCGCCAGAATAAAAGCTACATAATTATTAGCAATCAGCTATGAAAAAAAAAAAATCCTTCTTGATAGCTCGACAGCAGCCTCGTACCCAAAAGTGTTTTCCTAAAGAATAAACTCAGCTACTCCACCAAACTGAAATAAGTCGCATAGTGTGACCATAAAGACACATATTCAAGCCAGCAGTCCTCCTCGTAGTGTACTGCAAGGGAAGCACACATATCGGCAGCTGCCTGGACTTCAACCTCTTTTTTTCTGGATTGGCTGTTTTATTGCCCCATGGCAAGCAAAATAAAGATCTTGTTGACCTTGCCATTGGATTTGCCATCCTTAAAGCAAGGCAGCATTTTCCATGGCCAATTCGTCCTTGTGTAGTCAGTGGCTTTCATATGCTGAGACTCATTCTCATCTTTCTGTGCCCAGTGCACCACTGAAACTCCTAGCTACCTGCAGTTCATAGTGCTCATTGAATTGACATCTTTGTCATTCCAAAGAAAGCTCTGGTCTCCTGTACTTTATTTCTGCATAAGCTCTTCCTCAACGTTACAGAACTTCAGCAGTCCTTTTGCTTTGGGACTGCAGCCCATCATACCAGGATACTGCTATTTGTTTTCCTAAGCCTTGGCTTAGCTTCTCCAGTGCTCCCGTATAGGTTGCACTCCATAGCAGTTTTGTCCTGCCTACTCATAAATATGCACGTGAGGAAATAAATACACTCCTTCCAGTGTTGAGTATTTTGAGGTTATGGATTCAATGACATAAACTCCTTGATATTCTGCTTTGTCTCCTTCCATTTCCACCAGAAATGGAATTGCATAGAAAATAGAAAAGCAGAAGACTCACCTGTTGGGTACTACTGGCCAGGTGATAAGACTGGGTGAACTCTGAATCACAGAGGCTATAAGCAGATTAACTCTGTTTATCACATATACCTCACCTTGATTTGCTGTTATAATGTTTTTGCCCTGAAAATAGTATTGCAGAGATGCCCTGTCACCCATTAACATTTGTCAAAGCTTGTTCTTATTTCTTATTCCCCTTGAAAGGAAAAAGATATCGGTGTTTCTTAACTTGGAGGGACATGGTCAAAGTCATTAGTGAAGACAGTGGGATTGGTGCTATTTCTGATCACAGAGGTCACTGCACATGTTTTTGTGTCCTACCACACCAATGCATTGCAGCCCAAAATAGTCATTGTCAGAAGAAATCACGGTGACTGGAGTCGTCTTAGAACATGCATAATGTTCTGTAGTCGTGTTTTCTTCCAGCAATGGGTATAATGACTGTTTGGTGCTTGCTACCAAACAAGAGTTGCTATTTGCAAGCTGTATAGCTTAAGGGAAGTATTCTGTGCTTTCAAAAGGTCATTTGCTTTCCCTTCTTTGGTGCTGCTTCCATGGAGGTGCTTTCCTAATGGAAAAGCAGTGTTTGCATCTCTCCATCCAGCACCAAGTTCAAACCACATACAGATGCTTTAGAAGGATTAAATGGAAAGTAACCCCCTCATGAAAGTGAAATGCTGGGCAGAGTGGCTTTCTAGGCCATGAAGCTGTAAGGCTGCTATGTGTGTGATGCAACCCAGCCACGATGAAGTCTTGGCCCTCATCTGCAACCCAGCTGTGATGAAGCGTTAGCCCTCATCTACAACCCAGCCATGGTGAAGCGTTAGCCCCCATCTACAACCCAGCCATGGTGAAGCGTTGGCCTTCATCTGCAACCCAGCCACGATGGAGCATTGGCCTCATCTACAGCCCAGCCATGGTGAAGCACTGACCCGCATCTACCACCCAACCATGATGAAGCGTTGGCTCTCATCTACAACCAAGTCATGGTGAAGCGTTGGCTCTCATCTACAACCCAACCACGATGGAGCGTTGGCCTCATCTATAACCCAGCCATGGTGAAACACTGGTCCCCATCTGCCACCCAACCACGATGAAGTCTTGACCCTCATCTATAACCCAGTCATGGTGAAGCGCTGGCCCCTATCTACAATGCAGTTGGCCCCCATGTGCAGCCCAGCCATGGGCCCCCATCTACAGCTTAGCCATGGCGAAGCGTTGGCCCTTGTCCCTTCCAGAGGATGCACTGGTCAGGCTCAGCCTCCAGCTTCCCTGCTGCGAGCTGGTGGAGCACCATTCGCAGGTGTCCCATACCCCAAGAGTGGCAGTTGGGTGCTCAGGAGAGGGGCACATCTGTGCCTCCCATGGGCTGGCCCGAGGGGCGGCAGGGCCCTGGCCATCAGGCCGTGGAGCTGGGAGGGCGCTCGCAGCGGAGGTGGCAGCAGAGGTGAGCCGGGCGCTGGCCCGGAACCGGGGAGGCGCCCAGCTGTGAAACAGGACGGCCATCTACCGGCCACCGGCAAAAGCGGGCCTGCAGCCTGCCCCCGGCGCCACAAACGGGGCAAGGAGCCCATTGCTCCAGGGGCGCAGCACGGCTTCTTCCCGGGCACCCAGCATCGCCCGTGGGCACGCAGCATCTCTCATGGGCCCAAAACATCTCTCATGGGCATTAGCATGGGGGCGTGAGCATAGGGCTCCAGGGGGGCTGAAACAGTTGCAGTCATGGAGTGTGTTTGGCTGGGGTGGTTTCATATGGAGGTCCTCATGGGCACTGGGGAGAAAACCCAAGCATGATCTGGAGTGGGGACGACTCATGGGCTGGGTGGGAGGGCAGCGGGGGACATGATGCTGAGCCCACAGCTGCTCCGTGCCCTGCTCTGCTCAGCAGCTCTTCCACCTGGGTTTTGTTTCTAACATGCCTCTTTTCAACCTTTCCTCCACAGTTTATTTATGACGAGAAGGTTTCTTGGTGAGTATACACAGCGGTGAAGTTCTTTTCTCATTGTGTTGTTCTGACCCTGGCACAGGAGTTGCAAAAGAAATGGGTTAACCAGGAAAAAACTAATGAGGGGATGATGACTAGATATCTAAATATATACAGACACTAAAATATTTAAATATCTTAAACATTTACAAATGTCCCTACATAGACTATAGTTGCTATGGTAGGGTAGGAGGGTTGCAAAATCTTTAATAAATGGCTGTGCCTTGCAGTGTTTTGCTTTCAGCCTTTGTTTTCAGGGCATCTCTGGCCTTGGCAGGGGCCGGTGGTAGCTTTGATTTCCCTCACATCCAGGATTATTTGGATTGCAAGCACTAGGGGGAGGCAGGCGTTTTGCAGCACATGTTTGCTTAAACTTATTCTCCCCAGGGAAGCAATGTTTCGCTTCAAGGAAGGATTTCTAAAACACTGAGTTTTGCAATGGCCTGTTTTGCTGGTTTTTTTTTTTGTTTTGTTTTGGTTTGGTTTGGTTTGGTTTGGTTTGGTTTTGTATTTAAATAAAGTTGCACCGAGGCCCAATTCAGTTTGCCCACGTCCTCTGCTAAAACACATCAATGAGAAAGCTGAGGACTGAACTGCTAGAAGCAGGGAGGGAGATATTGGTATGGTCCATGCATCATCTCAGATAAAAACCTTCCTTAAGGACTTGTGTCCCACGTGTCTTGGTCTGCAGCAAGCTCCACACAGGGGATTTTTCCATAGGGCTTCCTGTGGCAAACCCTTTCCTCACCCATGTCCTCTCCTGGGGATGCATTAAGGCAAGCAGAGCCCTTGTACAAGGTTATACAGCATCCGCCAGCATCTGACCGGTGTTGCTCTGGTTGCAGGTGGGAGTCCTTAGTCCTGGTGCTCATGTACGCCATCTACATCGTCATCATGAAGTAAGTGCACCGCGGCCTGCTGCCCCGGCTCCCATCTCTGAGGCCTGCCCAGGGCCTGCGGAGGTGGCCTGGGACAGCGGCAGGCCGGAGGCTCCTGTCCCACTGCCCGGTCACCCACCACACGTTTAGCTGCCACCCTTCTAGCCAGCAAGTCAGGATCTCCGTTGGGCCCATTCAAGGACCAGACGTGTAAACTGGCAGCGCTTCCCTGGGGTGACTTGGAGAACTGAGTTGTCTCTGAGTCCCACCAAAGCAGCCACCTCCTGACCTGGCCACTGGTCTTCCCCTGGTCACTTTAGCATCCCTATTAAGAAATAAAAGCATGGGGGGTGGCATTTGCTTCCCAAAGCCCTTCTGCAATTCCCTGCTCCCCAGGGAAGTTGCAGTGCAGCCCACGCTGATTTCTAGGCATGGAGGGGTGACGTGTGGCCGACCCACTCTGGTGGAACAGCCCAGGTTGCTGCTTGCTCCCAGTCCCTTCCAGCTTGTTTTACGAAGCCAGTGGAAAGGAAGCCCAAATTCAAGCTGGAACATTAAACAAAACCTGCCGGCTGCCAGATGCGCCAGTGGGTCTTGTCCCAGCAAGTGCGATTAGAGCTGTGTTGTGCAGCAATGAGCAGAGTAAATATTATGAGAGCAGTTCCCAGTGCGAGAGGCAAGGGGGGCTGGTTTGCAGGGAAACACAAGCCCAAATGTGTCTTCCCCTTGTGCATGTAGCATCCCTGCAGTGTTGCCATGTGGATTTTTTTTTTGTGGAGAGTGATGGAGGGGTTGGCCCAGCGGTTGCAGAGCTGCTTGGAGGCAGCTGGAGAGGTGTCTTGGCTTGGCTTGGCTAGGGACCATGGCCGGGAGCGAGACACCTTGGCCTGTGAAATGCACAGTGAGGCTTGTAGCTCACATCTGTGCTCAGAATGAAACAAGAACTGAAGATTTAGGGGGTTGGGAGTGGTGATTTTTTCCCAAAGGCCAAACTTAGCATTCAGTCTGGAGGCAATGCAGCTAGAACTGCAGCCTGCTCTAGCTGGATGGGCTTTCCTCCTCGCCCTTAGCTGAGTCACGGAGGCTCTAACTCAATGTGACAGCTGCAGTGCGTTTCCTTTGCCCAGGTACAACTCGACCATCCATCACTGCTTCGAAAGGAAGACCAAAGGTGCTGCCAACATGGTGAACGGGTTAGCGAGCAACACGGAAATGGATGATAACAGCAACTGTGACGCCACGGTGGTGTTGCTAAAGAAAGGTAACTGTTCCAGTAAGTCACCCTACTTGTTGCCTGCTTATGAGGGTTTTATCAAGCTGGTATGTCAGTTGTGTGGTGTGGGAGGCGGTGTCCTGTTAGCAATGTCATAAGAAAAGCAGTAGCCCTTTTTGCAAGCCATGGCACTTGGAGCGCTCGGTGCCGGCAGCCCGACGCCAGGGTGATGCCGTCCCTTTCTTACCAATAGTGTGTCTGGTAGAGCAGCCTCTTGTAGCTTCAGGCCATGCACCTCCAGCTGGATTCAATGCATTTAATGCATAAAACGGCATAAACTGCACAGGGGGATAAACATGCTTAGGCCTGGGATGTGTCTCCACAGGAGAAGGAGGGGATGCTGCTTTGGTGTGGGTAGGTGCTTTCACTCCACCTGCCATCTTCAACATGCCAAACTTTTCCACATAAATGATCTCCAAGTGTTTGATGTCACTTCGGTGCAAATGTCCTCCCATTTGATTTAAATCGTGACCTGAAGCTCAGACCTTCCTTGGTCGCTCAGGTCTTCCCAGATCCCTGAGGAATACGAGCACACGGGGCAGTTTGGGCTATGGGATTTAGCTTTGAAGCGCTCAGCATACCTCCTGGTGCCGCCATGGCTCAAGTTCTGGGTTTCTTTTTGAAATTTTACTCATTGGAGAAAAGAAGGCAAGAGCTGCAGGGGTCTGTGGCATTCATGATAGCAGGAGGGTAGTTGCAGTTCCCACCAGTGCCACATAAGAAATGACAGTTGGAAAAAAAAAGTCCTGGTTAAAAAACACTTGATGATTTCTACTGGATGACTAGGAAAGACCCCACATGTTTACATCTGCTCCCTGGAAACCTTCCCAGGCAGAAGGGCTGGCAGGCTGAGGAGGATGCTCTTCTGTAGGCCTAAGGATATAGCAGTAAATAGCAACACCATGAATCCTTGCTAGTGCTCAGCACTGGTTTTAATAAACTTGTAACGGAAAGCCCAGCTGTGTCAGGTGTCCCCACTGCCAACTTCAGCTGTGCCTTATCACTTAAAATCCTACGTAGCCTCTAAGCCCAGAAAACGCCCTGGGCTTGACCCACAGAGCAGACAGACCCTAGTTAAGGTTTTGACCTCATACCTGTGCCCCAGCTGGAATGAGTTTTACTGTCTGCCCTGTGTGTCCTTTCTCCTTCGGTGCCTCCTGGCAGGTCGCTCCTGTGGACCAACAGGCTGACAGATCTTGGTGGAAGCAACCATCAGCTTAACACAGGCCTTTGATGAGGCGTGGAGGGGAGATTTAGTTTTGTAATACTGAGCATGAGTAGAGGCACCGTATTGAGGATTTATTTTTAAAAAGAAATGCCACCCAAGGCAGAAATTGGGGACAGAAGAGCCACATTTTAAATGATGGTAGCTGAAGGAATGGTTTTTAGATGGACTCTCGGGAATGTGCAGATTATTCTTCAGAGACCCTCATGGGACCTTAATTTCTCCTTGTCCCTTGGCTGCAGGGAATTTCCACCGCAAAGCCTCAGTGATCATGGTGGACGAGCTGCTCTCTGCCTACCCGCACCAGCTTTCATTTTCTGAGGCTGGCCTCCGGATAATGATAACCAGCCACTTTCCGCCCAAAACCCGTCTCTCAATGGCCAGCCGCATGTTGATCAATGAGGTATGTGTTATATCATTTATTTATATATATATATATATATATTTGAATTTTCCCCTTCCTACAACAGCATTCAGGTTGAAAGGGAATTCAGTAGATTTGTGGGATCCCAGGTGGCACTTTCCTAGATTTGATCTTTCTGGCAAGGGCTCTGCTAAATCATCTACTGATATCAGCCCCCATGGAGACTTTAGTAAAGAAAGCTATAGGTGACCCAGGCTACACTGCCCGCAGCTATTGCTTGCAGTGGGTACCCACAGTCTTGGTCTGATGTTGATATTACTTGCATTTATTTTACAACCTCATATTCCACTGAGTCTGGCCCCTCATCCTGGAATCCCCCTGCCTTGAACCTACACTTCTGGGTATGTCTTGCTCTCTCTCCCTCCCTCCCTCTCTCTCTCTCTCCTCGTCTCTTAAAAAAAAAAATCTTCATTTCAGCAAGAATTTGTACCTGTATTTACAGAGACAAAGGCTGATCAACAGCAGGGCTTACACGAACGGTGAGTCAGAAGTAGCAATCAAAATACCCATCAAGCACGTTGTTGAGAACGGCACGGGGCCAAGCAACTCCGGCGAGCGGGGCATGAATGGCACCCGGCGAGACGAAGATGTGGCTGAGGCCGGGAACGAGACAGAGAACGAGAACGAAGATAATGAGAACAATGAAAACGATGAGGAAGAGGAAGAAGAAGATGACAGTGATGACCATGAAGGGCCATACACACCTTTTGACCTCCCCAGTAAGAAGCTCCTGGGTTTGGGTTGTTCCAGAAAGCAAAGCTCATGTTGGGCATGCCAGTGAGCATCAGACGAGCAGAAAGCTCTCAGGATACGGACCCCGGCTTGGGTGCAGCCCAGCCACAGGCTCTGAAGCTCCTGGGTTGGCCCCAGGTCATCCTCTCATCTCCCCTCTTTCCCTTGTGCTGTGCTTCTCTGAACAGCTAGTGCCCTGTCTAAGCCACTTAGGCTGAGAGCAGCTTGGCCTCTTGCTCGTGAAAATCAAAAAAAATACTAAAAAAAAAATACTATCAAAAATACTATCAAAAAAAATAGTAAAGTGTGCTAGACTAAAGTAGACGAGAATTATGATTTTTTTCCCCGTTCTTTATTTTGCAGGTGGTAAGACTGAAATCCTGAAGTGGCTCTTCACGTGGCCGTTGAGTTTTGTCCTGTACTTCACAGTGCCCAACTGTAACAAACCCCACTTGGAAAAATGGTTCATGGTTACCTTTGCTTCTTCTACCCTCTGGATCGCCGCTTTCTCCTACATGATGGTGTGGATGGTATGTACCCGCTAAAGCAGGAATCACCCCTCCACAGTTCCAACGAAAGGCGAAAATGAATGCCAGGGCAGAAGACATTTAATTATTTTTTAATAACTCTCGTTATCCTGAGCGCGAAATGAAAAGTTACTTGTTTCCTCCTGCTTTTCATCTGAGAGGATGAGGTATTTCCAAGGAAAAGCTCTCCTAGCTTTGCATAGCCGGAATAGCAGAGTCTGCAGGGTCACTGTGTTGCTGGCAACATGTGGTTCACATTTCTCGGTCATGCTGCACAGAGCTCAGGATAGCAGGGATCAGCACGGACTGAGCTTTTCTCCTTGCTCTGTGCAGCTAAATGTGGCTCACAGGAAATCTGGCATCATTCAGCAAAGTCCTCCAACATTTCAAAATACAAATCAGTTCAAAGAGCGCTAATTCATCGTAGACTGCATAGCAAAGAAACAGAAGGACTTAAAAGAATCTCCTTTCTGCTACAGGGAAGCACTTGCGATATCTTGATAATGTCCTGCATATAATATGCTCATAATATAATTAACTAAGGAGTTTTAGTGTCTGTATGCGGTAATGTCTTTAGTGTCTTGTATGTGCTAATGCCTTGAATTATCATCCATGATGAGGAGTTCTGTTGCACCCAGTAGTTGGCCAGTAGAGCCTCTTTTCCAAGTTAACGTCCAGAAAATTATGGATGAAAACGAGTACATAACAGGTCAGTACTATCCTCTGCCAAGTGAGGAATATACAAAAAAAAAAAAAGAAAAAGGAAGAAGAAAGGACAGGTTAGACTGACCAGTAAATCTTGCAGTGTTGGCCCCCAGCTGGTCTGTGATTTTGCTTCTCACAGACACCCTGACGTTTTAATTCCTCTCCAATGGTAGGTTACAATCATTGGCTACACCCTGGGTATTCCGGACGTGATCATGGGCATCACCTTCCTGGCGGCAGGAACCAGCGTGCCCGACTGCATGGCCAGCCTGATCGTCGCTCGGCAAGGTAGGCGCCGGGGCACCCTGCCCTGGGCTGTGCAGGGCAGCCTCTTCCTTCCCGGATGCAAAACCTTCGCAGCCCTTTCCCTGGGGCTGAGATTTAGATGGAAAAAGAAGAGTTATGTTGCTATTGCAAAGCAGGTAACACCAAAGTGTTTTGGCACCATTACCCACTTCAAGTCTTCCCCAAAAATTCACAATTTTTTTTTTTTTAATCAGTTTTGTAGATCTGTGTAGAACATTATATGAGCACTGGAAAACACTTTCTTTTTTAAAAGGGAATTTTTCTTCTTTTACCTAGTGGCTTTTGGACCAGGCTCTTTAAGAGAAAAAGAAAGTTGGGAATGCTGCTTTGGGGGATGAAGAAGATGGTTCTTCATGAAACATGTCAGTCAAATTAGAATAACTGAAGACCAAATCTAACCAGTCTGATACAGAAACTCATGGTTGCAGGAAAGCACCAGAATCAGCAGCAAGTGTGGCCCAGAGAGCCAGCAGGCCCCAGGCAGCAGAGCCAGTGGTTCAGGGGCCCCAGGAGTAGCTGAGGAAGTCCTCAGATAATCAGAGAAAGGGGATCCATCTTTTCCTGATGATGGATTCTAGGATGGGGAGAGGGAAGGGGAAAAGGAAGAGACTTAACTCTGTGCTTTAATCCATGGAAATCATCTGGATTCACTCAGATTAGCATATTCTCGTGGGTGATTGTGCTTGGTTTCTGTTCCTGCAGGTATGGGGGATATGGCTGTGTCCAACTCCATCGGAAGCAACGTTTTTGATATTTTAATTGGCCTAGGCCTCCCGTGGGCTTTACAGACCCTAGCAGTGAATTATGGTTCATACGTAAGTCCTATGCTCGGTTGCATGATATTTTATTAATTTATTCTTAAACCCAGGCTTTTATATCCGCTGGTTAGATCAAATTTTGTAGATTGTATTTGAGGAAACAAATACTGTCACGCTGCTATTATTTAAGGGAAACGGCAGTCAATTTTCAAAAGACATTTCCCAGGTTTTGGAGCACATCCATCTCCTTAAAGGCAGGATGCGTGCTTCAATCTGCACTGAAATAAGCAAACTAAGCACGTATACTGCATATAGGTGCACTGGAATCTGTTCCTGATAAGGAGAATAATCCTATTTTAATGAGACCGAGGGCTAGAACACACAGGTGAAAATAAAGGGTCAGAGCAAATCTGCAGAGTTAGTGTTAGTAAACTGTTAACACTGGAAAGTGGAGGAAGCTGTTAAATCACCAGGAGATTTCAGAGCCTGACCATCATTAGAAAACACAGCAGAGCCTCCTTCTTTGAGAAAACCAATGCCAGTAACAGTTCCCAAATTAAAAAAAAAAATACTTCTTTAGTTCCTAGATGATAAAACAACCCCACTCCTCTCCTGCAAAGCTGTCAAAAGTTTTGTTCCAAGTGGGAGGAATAGGAGATGGTAGAAAATCTCCTGGGGAAGTGAGTACTGCTATTGCCATCAGCTGGACAACACTCAGCATAGGAGAGAGGAGAGCCAAGTTACAGGCTACAGAACTGCAGAATATCTGAGTTTGGAAGGGACCTCTGGAGCTCTTCTAGTGCAACCCCGCTGCTCAAGCAGGGCCAACTACAACAGGAGCGCATCCAGTCAGGTTCTAGAGAACACCTTCGATGGTCTTAAGTGTTTTAATGTTTAAAAGACACCTCCAGTATGTCAGTTTGTGTCGATTACCTCTTGTCCTACGCTGGGTCCCACTGAGAAGAGCCTGGCTCCATCTTCCTTGCTCCTACCCATCAGGTATTCGTGCACGTTAGTAAGATCCCTCTGAGCCTTCTCTTCTTCAAACTGAGGAGTCCCAACATCCTGAATCCAGTTCCCTGGCAATTTCCTTTCCCCTGGAAAACCTACCTAGAGGACAGGTGAGATCAGCAGATGTGTCTCACTGCTGCTGTTCCTGGTGTGGGCACGCGGCTAAGAGTGAAGCCCACACTCCTTGTAGCAGCCCACAGTACAACAGCCCCATGGCAGAAGACCTGGAGGAGAGGGCTCAGCACGAAGGCACCCTATTGACAGAACTAATATTTCAGTTTAGCTGGATGCTGCGTGAGTGCCCAAGACGTCGGGACTGAGAACAAAACGGAGAGGAATGTTGTAGGAATAAAACCCCTTTCTCTCATGAGTAGCTCATCCCTATATTTGTTACATTTGGGGTTTTGGGTATTTTTTTTTTTTTCATTGAAAAGGATGCAAACAAGTGGCTGATCAGAAGCAGCCAGCTCCCATGGAGGCCAAACAATGTTGCTACTGTTCTGCACACCCAAATCGGTCATTGTACAATGTGCTCACGTGGCTCCAAAACGCAGCCCTGGAAACTGCCCCAGAGTGAGCTAAGAGAGTGTTCGCATACAGCCTGCAACTCTCCCTCCAAATCCTGGGGTAGCTGGACTTCCAACCCCTCCAAAGCAACCCCTCATGCTCACATTAATACCAATTAATTATTTGAAGTATTATTCTGCTGCCATGGGGAATGCAGTGGGTGCAGGTGGCAGGGTAGCAGCAGCACAGTCTGTTGTCCTAGCAAAAGCTCTCAAACTCCAGACAAGCAGTTTGCACCGCCAAAGTCCACAGCAGCAGCAGATTTTTTAAGCTAAAAATCACTATTTGAAGCATGGGTGTACTGAGGTGTAGCAGGATCCCAAGTTTGTCTCCTCTTGCAAAAGAGGTTTTGCTGAATTTTAATAAGCCAATTACAGTTAGATCTTTCCTGAAAGCCACAGAATGAGCAGACTGCATGGTGTGAAAGTTAAGTCTGGATGCAGGACAGTGCTGAGGAGCTCCGTGCGTGGGGATGTCCCCCTGGGCTTGCATGGCATCGGGAAGTGCCACCTAAGAGTGAGCGCTCCCCTGGCTGAACCACACTGCGATCAGTTCACATCATCCTAAACAGAACAGCTTCCTTGCAGAAAACAAGAGAAAAATGTTGGCAGCCTCCACGTTTTCCACAGTGTGATTCTGCAAGGCCATGTTTTCCTTTGAAAGAGAAGAAATACAGCGGAAAGTCCCTGGATAGCTCAGCATGGGGTGAAGACAGGAGAGACCAACTTCATTTATAACAGAGAGACTAAATTTGACTAGTAGGGAAAAACAGTGCATACAGGATGCCTGGAGGATGCAGCAATGCAGCAGCTCCTTCCCATGGAAAGTCCTCCACTTCTTGCTGAAGACCTTGAGATATCCCTCACCTGGAGGGAGATGCCCTCCGCATCGCACAGGGTTTATTCGCTCTGCACGATGCCCTCCACGCTTGCAGGCTTTGTACGCTCTGCAAAGGGAAATGTACGGTACGGAGCAAGCGGAGTTTTTTGTTTGAATGTGCTTCAGCATCTCAGAAAAGGTCCAAGAGGAAAGTGCCTCTAGACAGACAGGAATGCAGCACGTGTCCTGAATCCGCGGGTTGCTGAGACTCCTCTCCCATGGCAGGAGCTGGGGAAGGCTGGATTTACAGTGAATTTACACTGTTGGCCAAGCACACTGAAAGCCAAGGATCCCCAACCAGACTGGAGACCTGATGCTTTTGCAGCTGGGGGCTGGAAGCTTAACACAGCCCTTCTAATGTTCCTGACTGAGGTAATTTCTCACTTGGAGCCTGGAGCAAAACCAGTTTGGATTTTGGCAATCACTCCTTGTTTTCCCTGCAGCAACTGCCAAAGGAGAACGGAAGAATGGAATCACATTTATTTTATTTCCATTGTTTTTCCTCCAGCTTTTGCTTCAGCCTCGGTTTCTTCTTGTCTGCAGGAGCTGCAGTCTGCAGCCACATCTATGCATTTGCTGCAGCAGAAGACGGGAGATGGATGCGTTGAAAGCACATGGAGCAGGTTTGGGGCTTGCACACCTTCCATATATGATCAGTCTACGAAGAGAGTTCGTCTGGGCTGCTTTAGCTTCTAGGCACAAACCAAGCCTCAAAAGAGAGTTTGGGAATGCAGATTTTTTGCTCTTTGCTCTTCTTCTGCAGACAGTTCTCTCCTAGGGAAGAAGCATTTGCTATTTTTCAATAGAGAGAATTGCGCTTTTGCTTCCATGATGAAGCTTCAGCTGAGGCCCCTTCTCCGCTACAAATTGAGGAGACTTCCCCTCCCTCACCATGAGTGTTGAAAAATTTGCAAGCATTGTTTTCCTGGAGCGTAAACATCTCCATGTGCCCTGCAGAAAACCGTTCCATTGCCTTTTGCAGGGAATACAGGTTCTCCCATGAGGAGGCTGCTTCTGATTTCCAACCTGATATGACAGATTGACAACACATTTTTGTTAAGCATTTGCACCAAGTTTCAGTCTTCTGAGCTCCTGAGCTCAGGCTTCTAGGAGTCCCAGTAGGAAATAGACAGGCTGGAATAAAAATGAGTTACAAGAGTGATGGGACAAAAGAAGGGGTTGCAGGGAACACCTCGAGCATATTAGCAGGTAGGGGGAATCAGAATATGTTAGACCCATGTTCTTGCCGTGATTCAGCCCATGTCCTCTGGTTCCATCCTACTGCAACAGTTAAACGTCTTCACGCTCCGAACCAGCTTTGGTGGAGGGAACGGTGTGCTTGTACTGCAGCTGGCGGAGGGTGTTTGCTGAAGCCCATCTCCTTCAGCCAAGATCACCGGGGACCCCTCAAATGTGGGAATACCTGCACTTCTGTCACCTTCTTCAGAGCCCCAGTGCCGGATCCTCGGCTTGCAGCTTCCCGTGACACTTGCCCTTGAGTTTTGTCTGCCTCTGGAAGACACTTCGCCGTGTTGGCCTCAGAGTCTTTTGCAGATGATGTCTCTCAAAGTCTGGACCACCTTTACACTTGGCACCTGAACAAACCTGCACAGCCCCAGTCCTCTTCTGAACACAGGCTGTGAAGTCTGAAAAGGTCTTGAGAACTTGTTCCTCCAAGAAACCTTTGAGCACAGCTCTCCTAACATGAGGAGCTCACCAGCAAGGCTTCCTTACCCAATGAATTGCACCTTTTTCCAGCAGAAAGTCCGGCTGTGGTATGTTTCCAGTGCAGTTTTGCAGATAGGCCCAAGACCCCAGGGCCAGACAATTCTGGGTTGTGTTCAGACATTTTCCATGCTGAAATAATTCCAGCTGCCTCATTTGCTTCCTCTTCCTGTGAATTCCTGTGCAGTTGGCACATTTCATGTGGACCGTTTTTGCAGATGCTGGGCACTGAATAAGCAGCCCAGCTCCAGAGGAAAAGCCAGACAGGAATTTGCTGTAGAAGATGATCAGTCTTTCCTGGCCAGATACTGCCCCTTTGGGTGAGGAGGAGGCAAGTGAAGAGCTGGGCTTAGGCTTGCATTTTGCAAGATGATTTTTGTTCCTGCTTTGCACAGCCCGTCGGGATGCGCTGAAGCTGGAGGGCAGGCACAGATACCTGGCAGGGGATGAAGCACGGGCACTATCTGTGTAGGGTGCTGGGGTCTTGTCACAGGGCCCCAAAATGAGCTTGTTCTGGCTCCTTGGCATGCCAGGAGATGCGAGATGTTGAAGGAAGGACCATCTGGACTGGAACATGATGCCTCTCTGTCTGCCCCAAGGGAAGCTCTCATTTCAGGAAAGCTTTGAGGTTTGCTCAGGACTGGCATTAGAAGCTGCAAGGGAAAATGACTCTGGAGACTTCTTCCATGGCTGCAAAAATACATTCCTTCCTGTCTGACCCTCGCAATCTGCGCTTTACATTAGCAGTGGGATCGTTACAGCCTTTCCTCCTGCATGTTGTAGGCAGTGCCAAAACCAGCCCTCATGCCAGGAAGCAATCCAAGTCCTTCGTCTCCTCAACAGTGAGACTGGCGATGGGGACATCAGCGGGGGAACTGCTCACCCTGCTTGCGCTGCCAGCCAGCACGGGTGGCCCAGGAGCCCAGGGTGGTGACACTAGGGAGCCCAGGTGGCACTGAGCAACCCACGCTTCTCTTGCTGGAAAGACATGAGCACTGAGAAAAGGCCCGTTCTGCACCACATCCCGTTGATGCTTGAGCAAATGTCATCGTAGCACAAAATTCCTCCCTGGATTGTTTATTAGACTAGGAGGAAATCCAGCTGTTAAAGAGGAAAGAAAACATGCGCTGTGTGAGGTGGATGAACTTTCCTCCTCAGAGTTACATTTTTCTCTGCAGACCGTTTGCAGGAGCAGACTAAGGCTGTTGCTCTTGCCTGTTTGCAGCTGCAGGGCAAGGTAAGAGTTTGATACCAGCGTGTTTAAGGAGGATCTCTGTGGTTAGCTGGGCTCTTTGACCTCCACAGCAGTGT
Organism: Crypturellus tataupa; assembly: GCA_034781795.1. Lineage (NCBI taxonomy): Eukaryota > Metazoa > Chordata > Aves > Tinamiformes > Tinamidae > Crypturellus > Crypturellus tataupa. The sequence continues at coordinate 181,991 of JAWLRI010000446.1, read as the reverse complement.
GATAAGGCCTGAAAACTTACCTACACTACAGAAAACCAGGGTGGCCAGGGAAGCAACAGCAGCATCCTCATCCGAAGCATCTTTGGAACATAGTCGTACTCCAAGCTGTCTGTAGGTCTGTGTCACATAAGCCCCTATTTTAAAGGTATTTAGAGTTTAGAGATGCAGCTGGTCATCTTAGTTTAGACTGCTGAGACTCTGGAAAGTGCAGCTTAAAGCATCCACCACTTTATGAACCTTATCAGGCATTAAGTGATGATTGAGCATAAACCTTCCAACTTCAGGACTCAAGTGGGAGTTAAGAGGCAAGAAGACCTAACTGCACAAGGGATGAGAAAGCCCCTGTGGTGGTGGAACAGCCTGCGGTGCTCCCAGGTCCCAAGCACGCCTGGCCTTTCGCGATCCTCTTCCTTTGGCGAAAGAGAGTAGGCAAAAATAAATGGGTGATCTAACGGGCTGGCCTGGCTCTCATAGCTTGTGCACCTGGATTATTAGGAGCGGGAATAAAATGTGACTTGAAATTGTGGCATAGTTTTACCAACTTCCTTCTTTTTCAGATTCGGTTAAACAGCAGAGGACTTATCTATTCTGTTGGTCTCTTGCTGGCATCTGTTTTTGTCACGGTACGTATCAGTCTTTTGTTCTTCATTTCCCATAGAGTCCTTTTATGGATGGTTTCTTCACGTTTTTCTTTCTTGCTTCTCGGTGTAACGGTGTTTGCAAAGTCTGGTGTGGAGGGATAGGAGCAGTGTAATGTTCCTGGGGAAGCCAAGTGAGTTTGTTCTTGCCAGGACATGCGGGTCCCTGCAGAAACTCCATGTTGTGGGGCCAGGGCTTGAGGCCGTGACTTACCCCAGCTCTCCCTCTCACTTCTCATACTCCTGCCCTTGGCAAGGCGATGCCCCGGGTTCTTCCAAGCGCTCCTAACATGCTGGCTTGCTCTGTTGTCCTAGGTCTTTGGCGTCCACATGAACAAATGGAAACTGGATAAGAAGCTAGGGTGCGTGTGCCTTTCCCTCTATGGCATCTTCCTGTGTTTCTCCATCATGACGGAATTCAACGTTTTCACCTTTGTGAACTTGCCGATGTGCAGAGATCACTAACGCGGGTGGCAGACTGTCGGGAGGAACGTCCCTCTTACCTGTGCAATACAAACCACGGCTGGCATCTCTGCAACACGGTGCCCCTCCGAGTCGTGATGTCTTTCCTGTTCACTCTTCATAGGACCCTCGGCCCCGTCTCCGTTTACCCGCTCCCTGACCACCACAACCTGGAAAAATCCTGCATCGATGTGAAGATTTTTTTTTCAGCATTCATGTGATTTCCTAGCTCCGTTTTTGAACAGTGACTAGGATGCGAGATCAACTGGCTGCTAACTGGCATTAAGCCAGGCAAAACTGGTCTGCTACAATTCCTTCTTTTTTAAGTTATTTGATGGAAGACTAATCTAATTTATGACTTAAAGACTATTGCTAGAACACAGAAGAGGGTACATCGCACGGGGCAGATTTCCAAGGAGAATTGTGGGAATATTATGGTCGTTTGGGGTTTCGGGGGGGTTCTTTTTTCGGTTGGGATTTTTATTGCCAGCAATCAACAGCCTCTCTTGCGGCTTCTCCTGCGGAGCGCTGGGTCTCCTGCAACGACCTGATGGCCACAGGGCAGTGCGCGACGGGAATTCTCTCCAAGGCACTTGGATACGAGCGGATTTGCTACTTGCGAAGAGAAGATGGGCAAAGCATCGGGCAGGGCTTTTTTACCGAAAAGCGTGGATCGCTCACACGTGTGGTGAGGCACGCGAGGTGAGCACGGAGACACACACTGCCGTTCTCCTCACAGATATCGGGGTTTCGTCGCGAGGCTGTCGATGGTCTTTCCAAGCAATAGTTTGAGTGCCAGCCCCGGAGGGCTGCCGAGGAGGAATCCTGGTCTTCAACCATCCACACGTGGAGACAACAGGTCAGAACCTTCTCTGCATCGAGAGCTTTCCTGTAGTTTTGGGGGGATTCAATAGTTGCGACGTACTTGTTCTGAGAAGGACATGAATACGTCTCAAAACTTTTTTAACTGAGTTACAGACACTGGTTTCTTTAAATGGAAAGAGGCATATTTTGCACAGACATAGTTACTGAAGTCATAATTTGCCACTCTTTAAAGAATACACTGGACCTGGCCAGATATTTTTTCTTAAACAGCTGAACTTTACCTGCTAACCGATCGTGTGGACTTGTCACACGTCCTGCGGGAGAGACGGAGGAGAGATGGCACTTTGAAAATGCGGAATACCTTTAACGCAGACTTGCTCACAGACCTAAGTTATTGTGGAAGTTTAGCTCTTCATCACTCCAATATCCCCGCTAGATTTTGTATAACGCTGTATTAATACGCAGGCAGTTTCCATCCCATGAGAAGCGCCGTCACCGCTGCATTCGTACGTATTGATGCTGTGGATTCTTGCCAGTGCTGGCTGTTGTATTTACTTTGAGCACTGATCACTTCTGGTTCATTTGGTTATGATTTTTTTTGTTTGTTTTTTTCCTCTTTCTTGTATATGTTCTACTGCAAAAAGCATAGTGAGATACTACCAGCTAGGCGAATGTTTTTGTCTATGGTACAAACAGTGGCAAATTTTGGTAGTCGAGGCACAGTGAACCCCGAGTAAAAACAAACAAACAAACAAACAAATCCCTTAACTAAACTGTAGCAGGAAAAAAACATCAACCAAAAAAGAGAAAAAAAAGCCCCATTCACACCCAGCAAACTGATTCCTCAACTCCTTTGCACTTTTGCACTTGATGATTTCACCTGAGCTTTTTCTTTGGGCAAAATGATGTAAAACAGATGATTTATCCTCCCCCTCGCCCCTGTCCGTGGTTCCCCTTCAGCTCAGCACCTTATTTTCCATCTCCATCGCGCTCGGCGCGTGGGCAGCATTGGCAGCCGTTGCACCATGCGTTGGGGGCGAGTCCTGGGGAAAAGCCACGTGCTGCTCAGCCCCATGTACCTCCTCGTTGCTACTTCCAAGGAGGGAATGCAATGAGTAATAAGAATAATAACCACTAAAATGCCTGAAATACTTCCTTAAAACCAACAGTGTTAGCAGCAATGTGGCACCCTTCAAAAAAATCCACCCACAAGCACACGTCTGGGATTTCCCAGCTGCTCCTCAGCAGAATGTTTCCTTGCTGATGAAATGGATGGATTTGGGGAAGGGAAAGAAATAAAATAAATAAAATAAAAAGCGTCACGTCAGGGCCTATTATTACTTCTATTTTTGAATATTTATACTGCTGCTCCAATGGAGCCAGTTGGATCTATTTCTACGAAATAGCTGTTACCTATCCCATGGCACAAAAACTGCATGAGTATTTTTAAGGAACTTTTCCTATTTAGTGTGCATTAAATACTGTCGTGTGTCGTAGCTTTGCGTTGTCCGTGCAACCTGAAATACTTTGTCTTGAAACGCGTTTGTCGGCGTGCAAAAGCCACCGCTCTGCGCGCGGTCTCGTCTCGGCGGGAGCCGCAGGCGCCTTGCGTTGCTCCCCGTGCGGCGCAGCTCCACGAGCGCTTCCTAGCGGGACGATTTGGGGGAGTTAACCAAACGGACCGGCACAGACCTGGGTGGGAAGAGAAGAGACCGGTTGAATGTGTGTTCACTGTTTTCTCCCCCAAAGGGAGTTTGCGATGCCCCGAACGGCGGGAGCGGGGCCGTGGGACCGTGCAGGAGGATGCAAGATCCTGTGCTTCAGGATCTGGGAGAAAGTGGGGCAAAGTGAGGTGGGATTTTTTTATTATTGTTGTTATTATTTTGTTTTCTTTGCAAAATGCCTGCAGTTTGCTTGGGTTTTGGTTCTTCTGAAAGCAAGGGTCACCTTCAAGTCGGAGGCCAACCTCGGGACTCGCGGAGTATTTTTGTTTCCATTCCTGGCGGTTGCAGACGATGCTTAATGAGGGCTTCCAGGGGAGATGAAAGAGCCTTTCCCTCCGGGGAGAGCGCCTCGCTGCAGCTCCAACTTTGACCTGATTTGGTTCTGCCTGATTTTAAATTCATGATCCTGCGCTGGCTTCAGCTCTCCTCCATGTGCAGAGGGCCTCCCTTTGGCCCGAAAGCCCCAAGAATCTGATCCGTGGAGGTCTTAAGACGTGCTAGAAAAGTTGTTTTTGTCCCTACCAAAGTTAAATTTTGTATTCTTTTCTTTTTTCTTTTTTTTTTTTCCTCTTTTTTGATTTAGTGCACTTTTTGGCACTGCCACCAGCATCTGAAATGCTGGTGGGTGAACCAAAAGCATCCTCCTTTCAGAAAATTCAACATTCAATTGAGGTAGAGCGGCCGGAGGGTGACATCTAACATACTGCTGTCAAAACCAGCACTTTTATACGTCTTTTGCTAAGAACCGTGTTGATACTTGTACGATAAAATGTAGACTGAATATTGCTGAATACCTTTTTAGAGAAGCTTTCGGATGATTGACAAATACTTCTTGTACCTAAATCTCTGGGGAGCCCTCATCTTTTCAGATTAACCTCGTGAAGATGTTATGGGATCAGATGTGCCCATCCCAAAGTTGCACTAGAGGAACTTTCAATTGGTTCAAAGACACACTTTAAAAATCCATCTCAATGGGCGTGCCTTAGGTTTAGGTTCCTGTAAAATAGAAATAAATCCGGGCAAGAATGTCCACATTGGGTTTTGTACAAGTTGAACTGAATCAGTTTAAAGCCACCCTTTCAAGGAAGTTTGAATAGACCCAACTGAAGCGTATTTCGTAAATGCATCTACTTCTGCTCAAGGGAAGCAAACAGTGGTTGGCTTGATTGCACGCCAGGGAGTGTGCATTCTGCTGGGAGACCTGTTGCTCACCACCTGGAATAGCCTGAGATCTAGGCTCAAGTTATCCGAGACTGGGCATAAGCATCTAATTTCAGGAATAGGTTTTTTAAAAAAGAAAAAGCACAATTTGTGTAAAGCTCCAGACTTTGTAGTGTGTTTCTATAGCTACAACAACTTTGTGAAGGCATATATTAGATATTTTTTCATTATACTTTTTTTTTAATAGGCTAAAAAAACAAGTTTTAAAACTTCCACACACCAAAAAACAAAAAAAAAAATAAAGCCTGTCAATATTATCTTCTGAGATTCAAATGGTGCTAAAATCAACATGGGAATTTTTAAAACATTTCACATCGCCTGTTAATAGCTAGGTGGGGGGAAACAAAGCATAACCTGAGCCCAGGGGGCAGCCGTGGCGGAGGTGCAGATTCACTGAGCGTTGGGTTTTTGCCTTTGGGCTTTCCCATGGGATCGTCTAGCAGATGAAACAGGTCAACTGGATTCCCAGAGCCGTAATGCCCATTCCTGCATGTTTTGCTGCTCTCCTAAGGAAGAAGGGCACTCCTGGTACCTCCCACCTCTCTGTTTCTAATACTTCCCTGCTAACGTGGGCTGATACTTGTTCCTTCTCTTATATTAAACACCCACATCTCTCCTGAAGACCAAATATTACCTTAATCCTGGCCAACGTGGCCTCCAAGCGGATAGACCACAGAGGGCGTGAGGAAGCAGCAGCTCTGCTGGCCAGCAACAGGCTTTAGTAACAGGCTTTAGCTGCCACCAGGCAGCTCTGGAACTAGGAATTCCAGGAATTCCCAGGAATTTCTTTATTTCTAGGAATTAGAAGTAAAGGCCTTTGTGCGTACATGGTTTGCTGAGATGTGAAGCTTAGGAGCCTGGGGTTGCAGGGAGGAGAGCGGCTGTCAGGAGACGCGACGGGAGTTGTGGTCGCCATTCAGCAGGGAGCGCCCGAGAGGAGTCCAGCTGAGGACAAGCTCTGCTGCAGGAGGTTAATCTTCTCCTGGGTGGCACTGAAGGGAGGTGGTGGCAGAGGAGGGTGCCTGGCAGTGGCTACAGAAGTCCAATGTGGTCCTTAGTACATGGCCAACTGCCTTCCTGGCTGCAGCAGCCCCCAGTCACCTCCTCCCATTTCTTCAGCAGCTCCTAAAAGTAGCAGGAACTGAGCTGTAGGGCAAAGGGAATCAGGCTGGGGGAAAGCAAGAGAGAAGATGCATCTTCTCAAACATTTGAATGAAGAGGGCCAGCATTTTCCTCATATATCTACGAATACTGACACTGCCCTTCCAGCTCTGTGCCAGAGGACGCGCATGGGACCCATGTCCACCCTGTTGGGCCATTCTCTCTTGGTTCAAGGTTGCTGCCTCTCCTGTAGAGCACGAGTATCTGGAGGGACTCAAAACATTTCTATGAGCAGCTTCTTCTAGCGGCACAGCTGAGCACCAAGGACACACCTGCCCAGGCCCTAAGTCACATCTTGGGCGTAGGAGGTCTCCTGATACAGCCTGAGATGAAGGATCTGCAGATACGGTCTGAATGTTGTGACGCACCGAGATATCTCTGTCGAGAGCAGCCCTCCGCACCCCGCTTGCTTGCTCAGGGTTTCATCAGGCTCCCTACCTTACAAGGACTCAGGATTTTGCTTCTGTTTTCTGTCCCACAAGCTGAAACCCTCTGGCTTCCATGGCTTCCATCCATAAAAGCAATGGGATGAAGCTCTTGGTCCAGTGAATTAACGGGGCAGGGGAAATGCCGGATCTTTTGGAGACCAGGCTCAAACAATCAGACTCCAAAAGAGTATAAAGCTACAGTCTGCCCTTCAAATGCTACAAACCATTAACATATGCACTCAGTACAAAGTACACGGAAAGGCTTGGATAGGATGTCTTGGCAAAGACCTTCCAAAGGGAAATTTGCACAGATGGAGAGACTTTTATCTCCTCAGTGGCTTCATCGCCAACTGGCTCATTTATACATGCACCCTGTGTTATAGTTCTGTCTTCTCTAAGAGGAGCCATATAGATGCAATCCTGCCCAGTCTGGGTTTTTACGTGCAGAGACCTTGCTCGTACAGTCAACGCCATCGACCTGGCGAGGTGGTTCTAGATCTGCCCAGACATTTTAAGCTTCAGGAAGCCAAACTGTTTTGTTCTCACTAAGGGACTCAGTTATATCTAGAAGTTCATTGGCAGGATTTGGCCTTATTAATTTTTTAACTGTATAAATCCAGCTTTATATTCAAACAGCTACATACGTACTTTGCCTAGTATGTCCACTGTTGCCGATGTGAAGTCCCGTGGTAGCTGGCTGCCCCCACGTAGGGACAAAATGCCATCATGGCTCTTGCTAAGATGCTAAGTGATGTCAGTATTTAAGATAAATAAATACAAAAGGGGGGTTCTAGTTTTTAATTTGTTGCCGCATTGTATCAGTAAGGTACTGTTAGCGACGCCTGACAATTGTGTATGTATAATATAGCAGGCCGAAAGCTTGCACAGCTTTTCTTTGTACATGCAGTGCTATTTCTAACTGCAATTGCAATTAGTCAGTCGAAATTCCAGTTGCATTTGCTGAATGTAAGGACAGGTTTAAGGAAAAAAAAAAAAACACAAGGAGCATCCATGGGCGACTGAGGAGGTCAGGAAATTCTGCACTGATATATTTATACAGTTTATTTATTTATTTATCTTACAATGAAGAGTTGAGCCCCTGGTTCAAGAAGGCATTTCCCCATGCTGGCAGAAGATGTAGGACCCTCTTTTCAGCGCCCCCGCCTGAAGGTAAGACAGGTTTTCCTGAATCAGGTACGAAAGAGATGAAGCCATGAGAACTCTGAGCCATTCTGGGGCCACAGAAAGGTGGTGAGCCCTTCCCAGACGCTTGCAGTAATTTGCACCGAGGATGTAGCACAGAGGATGACCACAGTACACCTCTCCAGAGGGAATTAACCCCTTGCTGTCATTAAGAGCAGGGCTCCCTAAAAGTTCCAAGCTGCAAGAGCCATGAAAGAGCCACTGAAATGCTTCTGTACCGCTCCCTTGTAGCGAGCAGAAGAGTAGGAGTGTATAAGCAGCACATACTTGTTGCACTTGGTTGTGTTGGTTGTGCCACTGTCACCAGGTACCATCTGCAGTAATCAAAAGTAAATGTTTCATAAGATACTGACAAATAGATAGTTTTTTGTTTTTTTTTAATTTACTCTTCCTTTGCCAGGTTTCCCCCTGCTCCAGTTCCTTCTAAAACTAAATGGCAGTTCAGCTCTGTGACGCTCTGGCTCTAAAACAGAGGTCACACTCTAGCAGAAGTTTGGTGACATTTGTGGTCACAGCTGCATGGCAGGATGATAATTACTTACATCAAGCAAGGATCTCCCTCCTTGAAATCCTGCAGTCAAAGCAAAAACATGAGACTTCCCTTTGGTTTCCTTCATTGGTTTGGTTTGGTTTCAGGTTCAACTGTGGATTGCCAGTGGAGAATAACATATCCCATGTCATTGCTATTGGTGTGAATTAGAGCACAGCTCAGTGTTTGGAAGTAGAAAGAGCAATACTGGACAGACACACAGACATAGTATTGGGGAGAAAATCAGAAGCCTGTTTTGGAAGGTCTTAAACACCGAGGGAGGGGTTATTTTTTTCAGAATAGGAAAGAAAAAGTAGTCCATACCTTGAAAGACAAGGGTTGATTGCATGAAGTACATTTTCAGATTTGGGCCATTTGCAAGATCTGCATAGCGTGAGCTCTCACTTACGGGAAAGCTGAGCGTTTGGCTGAGTGCTTCCCACTAGATGCACAGAAAGAAATCCCTCCCTTGCAGCAGTTCTCGTCGCTGAGTCAAAACCTCCAGATTGCGATAAGGAATTACAGATGCTTAGGGCAAATGAGCACGCACACCTGCAGTGACAGTGCAGTGAGGTCTGCAGCGAAACCAAAGTGAGAAATTCCGGGAAGAACTTGGTTCCGAAAGGATTTGCTTTGAGCTGCGTGACGGAAGGGTTCAAAGTAGGAGTCCCTATTTATACAGCACAAGGGGAGAGAAGCGCGAGTGGAAGAAGTGGTGCAAACCATAGGCTATTGTGTAATTAGGATATTGAGTAATTAGGATATTGGCAAGTTTTGCAGGGACTGCGTTTACACAGAGATGGGCCTGTGTAATATTTGACCTTCTCCAGCTCGTGTCCTCCTGATGAAAGGCTTCTTTTCTTCCCAGTGAGAAATACGGACAAGCAGTATGTCCAAAATAGCATTTCTGACTCAGGTCTTACCCCTTCTGCACAAATACACATTATCTGTCACACAGATGTGTGGGAAAACGCACCAGCAGCAATCTGCACACCTGAGAGACGAACTCGGCCTTTGCAACACAGCGAAGCTTTAGGGACAAATTTTTGCAGTGTCTGCAAAATAAAAATGGCTCAAAGAAGGAGAAAGGGAGAGAAAGGATTACATTGCCTTGTGTGGCCACTGAAGACATGGTAATTCCTTGGGGCTCTTAGGGCAAACTTGTTTTTGCACCGCTGTTGGTACTGAAGTCTTTTAATCGCTCAATGCAATCCCTAGTACAGCCTGCTCTAAAATAAGCTGTGATAAAGGCATTCAGATTTCTTTGCACAGTTAGTTCTCTCCGTTAGGGCACAGTCACTGCATCAGAGCTGCAGGAAGCACAGCAATAAATGTGACCGATCCCAGCACGTTTTTGTTCACATCAGGCTCAGACGACACTATCCGGGTCCCTTCTCAGCGCGCGTGGAGATTCTGTGATGCTCCATAGCACCAGGAAGAAACCTTAGGTGGGACTGAGTGCAAACGCACCTGACGTACGTGTCCTTTACAGCCAGCAAGGAAAAAAAAAAAGAAATCAGTGGTTTATAGTAATACAATTTTATTCAAAATAGCTTTTTCTTACGTCAGCTTAGAAATGTTAAAATGGTGGAGCCACAGACAAAACATTTGTTACCTTTTGAAATGAGTTACAATAATTTTGTCATACTTGTACAAGTATTATAAGGTCGGTCTTTCTATATGTTCGTTTTGCAGTTTGTTGTAGAATAGCCTTTTATGCATAGCTGTTCCACTTGCCTGTGTAAACTAGAAATTTAACAGAATTGAAAGCATGCATTTTCTCTGTTTGCTGGTAACCTATGAAATTAGAAACTTGTATTTCTGTGTTTTTAAAGTGTTATACTATAAACAAAATTCACAGCACTATTGTCTATGGAATATCAAAAAGTTTTATTAGAATGAATTACTTTAAATGTTTTGTCATTTGATTTAATAATGTGTCAGACATCTACACTAAGACAATATAATGTTTATCAATAAAAATATCCTCTCTTTGTACTAACTTAACACTTTAGGGCCTGCTGGGACACAGGAATAGAGTGTCCCTGTGGGTCATGATCTCAATCGTTCATTCATTTTTGGCATAATTCTGAGAAGATTGTGTTACCACTTTGACCAGAACACTGAATTAGTGAGGGACTGAAAGAAGATTTTTGTACACACAGAAGTTTCTGTACAGGTCATTTCCTTCACCCTTTAATGTACATTTGCCCTATGAGTGTGTGTGCTATAGCAGTTCATGCAGAAGATGGTCCGTGTGAACTGTATGTGCCTGAGTCCTGGATATAAGCAAGCACCAAGGGAATATTACTTGCTGCTAGATAATGAACCAAATTCTGCCTTGTTACAACAAAATAGATTGAATTTACTGTGCTGACTATAATTCTCCCAGTGGGAATGATGCTGTGGCCACGGCCATTCAGCCATAGGCAGCTGTGGGCGTGAGTTCCAGCTCTTCCTCTGGACTTATTCTTGGATTAGTATTTCCAGTAGTGCCTGGAAGAACAATACTGAAGGAGGTGCTATTGTAAGAAGTTCTTGGCTGGTCAGTTTGAATTACAGAAATCTGCAAAAAACCTGTGGAAGGGGCTTGCACTGGGACTGTCAAATTCTTGTGCCATTTTTATGTTTTGCATCAGCTGGGCAGAGACAGATGAATTTCCCTGGTAAATCTGAGCCTGGCTTCTCCTTCTATCCTCATCACCTAAGAAAGTCAGGGCTGCACAGCTGAGTTCTCCATCCTTTACCTTTTCTCTGACAGAATGTTTGAGGTCCTTGAATGGAAAGGCCTCTACCTGGCCATCTGAACTAATGTTGCTTATGTCTTTGTGACAGACACTGCCCAAAAAGACACCCCTCTCCTGAACTACCCCTGTCTCCACCAGAAGCAGTGGTGCAGTGCACATCTCTGTCCGTGAATAAAGAGATGAGATGCAGCCTTTGGTGTTAATGCAGGAAATGGCTTTCATCAGAGCAAGCACAGCAGCTGTCTTGAAAATACTTTCTGTTGGTTCTATGATTTGCTTTCCAGCACCCCAAAATGTATGCTGGAGTGCACAAGGATGCTGTAACTTTCCATGGCTGGCTTTATGGTTCAAGGATAACCTTGCTTTCCAGCACAACTTGGAGCTGCTCTGGTTGGCTGCTGAACTCGCAAAATATTCCCCACACCACGACCTGCCAGGGTGATATGAGAAATATGATCTTGTTTGATTCAGCCTTATGATTACTTTACCTTAAAAAAGAACACACTACATAGCTTACAAACAGCCTGGAAAGTTGTTGGGTGGGGTTTTCAATCTAATTTCTAGCTGTTTTTGTTCAAGTGGGCATAATCAGCAAGTTGAGGCAAGTCATTGTTGCTTTTGCTGGAGGACACCCAGGAGGCAGGATGGTTATTGAAGAATACCTATTTCACATTCACTTACTCACTTTTGCTCTCCTAGGAATTGTTGCTGTGTTGTCACTGCCCTTAGTCTTCAGCCACCCCAAATCCTTCCTGCCTAAGAGAAGATACAAATTTCCACAAACAAAACAAATTTCCACAAACAAAACAAACAAAGCAAAACATCGACAGAGACACACAAAGCAGTGAAAAGAAAATGAAGCCCTCCCTGGCAGGCCACCTCAGCCATCATAAAGATGCAAAACTAGGGCACAAATCCTATTTATTTTCCCTTTGAAGGTTGTCTCCAACCCGCTTTACAAAGGCCTAAGTTGTGTCTTTGCCCTCACCATAGCTATTTGCTTTGCAGTATCACTTCCATATAGGAGAGAACTCTTCTCTCTGGGCAGCAGGTAACAACCTACCTCCAGGTGCTGCCAGGTTGATTTTGACCTACTTATTTCACCTGCTCCTGTTTGACCAAGCCTGCATCTGCCTGTGTTCTCTGGCTGGTAGCACTCAAGTCCTCAGGCATGCCCAAAAGGTGAGTGTCTGCAAGGGGACAAAATATCCTTAAAGTCAAGGAAAATCTATCTGCACATCCCATTCCCAAAGTCCACCCTTACACCCTACAGCACAGCCAATAGTCCTGCTGCGCAACTGTGGAAATGAATTCTGTAGATAATGTATGAAAGTTGGAAGCTTTTACCTTCTCGTGCCTGGCGGCAGGAGGAGGCTCCCAACACATGGTGCTTTCCGGAAAGCATCTGCAGCAAAGAGACAACCAGTAGGCACATTCCTGAGAGGGAAATGTGCTGATGCGGGACATGGGACAAGCTGCAGGTAGGCTAATTTTGTGTGTGTGTGTCCAACAAGTAACATTAAAAAAAGGACTCGGATATTATCTTTGAGTGTGTGCACTTAAAGCCACACTTTTCCTGTCTGGAGTTCTTCAGCGTTGGCTTCAATAAGAGCTTGTGTTTTGGAGTGTTATTTGCTAATGTGGCAGAGCAATGCCATCTAGGGCATAGGGACTTGCAAATACCCGCAAGCGTGCGAGTCATCCTCTGTGACAGAGCTTGCTGGGCCAAATATTAATAACTAGTTCACTGCATATGCATTAGGACTGCTGGGATTTGCTCTTTTTTCAGTATCTGTTTCCAATTTTCCGATGCGTACTCTGTGTCAGATATTAATGGATAGTTTTTTGTCTCAACTGGAAAATAATAAATTTCTGTGTATACCTTATTTCCTCCCTAAGGCCACTTAATAGCTTTCACTCCTGTGGCACAGCTGGGTTTTGTGATGGGCTCCGTAAGCTTCAGCTCCTCAAGATTTCTGCTGTGGCTGTGACTAGAGCAGTGAGACACTGGGACAGCAGACTAAAATATTAAACATAATAGGCGGTATCTTGGCATCCTTATTCAGAAAGATACTTACTCCATTGCTCAGATCCTCCCATTCAAATCAGGCTCCTGGCAGAATATGGGGCTGCTTGAAGTAGAAATGGCTGTAGGAGTCTGATGCTGTTTCAGTGCTGTCATCACTATGAGCTATCACAATGAGGCTCTTCCAAGTCCTAGAAAAGATTCAGGTCCAGAAATCTAAATAGGGAGTGATCTCCTGGCTCGGTGGAGTGCTCTGCCTGTAACTGCTATTGAACATGGCCTTATTCGCATTGCGCTTTAAGTACTGCCCTCTCTTACTTCACGTCACTTGATTTCATTATGTTTGGCCTTCCTGAGGAATGGTAGTGCTTTTTAGTGACACTTTAGGACAGCGTTAGCCATTCCCAACCGAATGGCTCTAATTTGATAGAATATGGGGAAATGTCAACACTTCCACTAAACATAAAAGGACAAGAGCCCTTAGCACACCTACTGGCACATTTTTCCTCTTAGCTAATGTCACTCTTGTGAGTACCCAAGCAAATGGAGGGGCCGATTCTCCTCCAGGTTTCTAAAATAGCCTGGTCTGGCTGCCAAGAGATAAGTAAATGCCTTCTACCACCTTAGGGAGGCAACAAGGAAGCCCCTATTAGCAAGGGGCAGATGCCAATGGGCTAATTAAGAACCAAAATTACATGGATTCATTCTAGGGGGAATTTAGTTAGTGCACTGTTAAACCATCGGCCTGAAGTGACGGGTAATTAGGTGGCCATGGTTTTCAGTAGTGGTTTGCTTTTGTACAAAACAGCAGTGGGTATGTTTCTAACCGGAGATCTGAAGCACTGCTGATTTGATTTTGCAAACATCGTATGGCCAGACTACAAACATGGTCTTCGATTTCCCCCCTTTTCTCTACTTCAGTAGGGTTTAAAAAACAAAAGGATGACAGAAAAACACTACTTTTTTTTTCCAAGTGAAAACAGATCCAGAAGAATTAGTGGGAGTACCTGTTTTTTGGAAGAGGATGAGAGTATGTTCTCATTTACTAGTACCACTATCACCATAATGAAGATAGTAGTAGTTTATTCCTAAACTGGTAGTCCTGAGGGCTTTAGAACTGACAGCAAAACTCTAATCTAGTCAAATTGCTGTAACTCAGAGCTGGGCCTGAGACAGCATCAGCAAGTCCACACAGAGATGGAGCAAAGAAACAACTTCCAAAATACACGTCCTGCTGCCCAGCCCCTCCCTCAGCTTGGAGTCGCTTTCCAAAAGATGTGTTCAGTAGTGTTCTGTGATCAGAATGTGGCCCTGGTTCTTCCCAAATTCCTCACGATTAATCTCAGCTCTCTGGACGGAGATCTCTTCTTCAAACTCTTGTCACTTTGGCTCAGGCTGTGATGCAAGGAGAGGCCTTTGGCACGTCTGCAGCTGGAAGGAGCTTTCCCTGGCAGCCTGGGATCTCCAGGGCTCCTTCCTTTCTCTCTCGGATCTATCTGGGCTGCTGGAGCGGGCACATGACGACCATGGCCGCTGATCTCTGTCTAGGCCGGGCTCAGGGCAGTCTGCGTGTGGCGCCCTCGCTGTGTGCCTGGCCTGCTCTCTGAAGGGACTCTCTGAACTTAGGCTTCACGCAGGATTTAAGAGTTGGTGTACCAAAGTGCTCCCAAATCCATACGCAGCTATACTTTTCACAAAATTCCTTAGAAATTCAGAGAAGGCAGGTGAAAAGCAAGTGTCACTGTGTCGGGAACGGTCACACAGGATTTCCCCTTGTTTCCTGGCTAACAGGACTGGCTGGCTGTCGGACCTCTCATCAGCACTCCATGATGAAAAACTGCCTTGAATGCGGGGAGTGTTGAAAACCAGCTGGCCACATCAACCTTCAACAGGACAGCGCTGAGAGATGAGCTTGGAAACATGAAATGAGATTATTTTTGTCCCAGGGATGTAGTGACTAGTGGTCACAAATAGTTCAGTTACAGTCCTCTGTTATCAACCCTAAAGAAGGGAGATTGAAGCATCCCAAAGAGTGATTCTGCCATGAATGTAGAAGATGAAATTTTCCTCTTCCATATGGGAGAGGCTGTGTGAAGAAATAGGAGGAACCTTTCTTTTCCGTAAAATTTGTCTAGACTGATTTTTATTCCACTTCTGTAAGCTTTGGTTCAATTTATAGTGGAGCACTGTTATCTATTAATGTATAATAAATGCATGCTCACCCGCTACCATTAATGGTGTCACCAGCAGAAAGAATTAGTTGCTGAGAATTATGCAGGCAGAGCTGGGAAGCAAAACGAATCTCTTGAACCAGGTGAGGCCACAAGACGTCTTCTCTCTCAAAAAACATTCCTGAGTGTCCATGCCACGCTAGTCATTGACGAGTAGCCAGCAACGAAACATGACATGGGAGAACGTGCCAGGTTCATCTGACTGCCAAGAGAAGCTCTCGTGTGATAAGAACATTACCAAAATACGGTAACAACAGGGTGTGAACTGCAGTACTGGTGAAACGCCCCTACTGCTCAAAAGGCAGATCTGACAAGCAGAAAGAATCAGAAAGACCCTGTTTTGACTTTGCCTGACACCAGCATTCATGCTCATGAAGATGGCAGGAGGCATCCAGGCACCCATTTACCTAAACAGGATGGAGAGTTGGGCAGAGAGGAACCTTATGAGGTTTACAAGGACAAGTGCAGGGTCCTGCACCTTGGGAGGAATAACCCCAGACACCAGTACAGATTAGGGGTTGACCTGCTGGAAAGCAGCTCCATGGAGAGGGATTTGGGAGTCCTGCTTGACAACAGGTCACTCATGAGGCAGCAATGTGCCCTCGTGGCCAAGAAGGCCAATGGGCTCCTGGCTGCATCAGGAAGGGCGTTGCCAGCAGGTGGAGGGAGGGGATCCTCCCCCTCTGCTCAGCTCTGGGGAGGCCGCACCTGGAGTACCGTGTCGGGTTCTGGGTTCCCGCGTACAAGAGGGATATGGAACTTCTAGAGGGAGTCCAGCAGAGAGCCACGAAGATGATTAAGGGACTGGAGCATTTGTCATACAAGCAAAGATTAAGCGAGCTGGGCCTGTTTAGTCTGGAGAAAAGAAGACATCAATATGTTCAAGAATCTGAGGAGTGACTGTAGGGAGGATGGGGCCAGGCTCTTCTCCATGGTGGCCGGTGACAGGACGAGGGGTAATGGGTATAAGTTGAAACACAGGAACTTCCACCTTCATATGAGGAAGAATGTCTTTCCTGTGAGGGTGACAGAGCCCTGGCACAGGCTGCCCAGAGAGGCTGTGGAATCTTCTCTGGAGATCTTCCAAACCTGCCTGGATGCCACCCACGTGCTCTGGGTGTCCCTGCTGGGGCAGGGGGCGGGTTGGACTAGATGATCTCCAGAGGTCCCTTCCGACCTCAACCATTCGGTGATTCTGTGATCCACTGGCCAGGAGCCAAAGGGTCCAACCTTCCTCAGTGCCATTTGGCTGCTCCATTCAAATGCAGAAAAAATAACTGCTTTCTCATTTAGAAGCTGTCAACATCCTACGTGACTAAAGCAAATTAATTATAAGCTCTGTTTTATTCCAGTATTGGCATGACATAGCTCTTCATTTTACACCGTTCAAGCAGGGTGACATGGACAGAAGGTGCTCTTGAAGGGCACTTATTTCTTCCCTGTTGAGAGGGAACCCAAGATGGCTCTACTATATGTACCAGGCCAGATTGGGTTTGAGGCAGGGCTAACCAGCGCAGACTACCCTTGGCAAGTCTACACTGGTGGTACAGCTGGTTTGGGGAAGGGCTGGCTATGGGAAAGAGCCAGGATGGGTTGTCGTGGTCTGGGATGCAGCTGCAAATCAACTCGAGTTGTGTCCCAGCTTCTGTGGGGCTGGGAGTCTCTGCTGCCTGGCACCTTCTCTAGGCATCCACGTCTGTCTCGTGGCTGTTGACTTGGAGATTTTGGAGTAAATGGCTTAAAGGATTGGGAAAACTGACTATCTTGGTACCAGCAAATCCTGCAGTAAGGAGTAGCCTGACACCATCATTTTGATGAACATGAAATCTCCTCTGCATCCTGAAAACAAAGCGACAGGCTGGAGAGAGAGTCCAGCTCGCCATGCACAGCAGCTCACTGCTCATCCTGGGACAGCTCAGGATCACTAACGCTTGCAGAAAAACAGCTGGTTCATACAAATATGTTCTGTCTGCTTAATGGCTTGTGGGTATATTTTTTCCCTTTTTCCATTCCCTGTGTACATGTTCTTTCTGCTCTGTAGACCATATGAGGTCTAAAACGAAAATTTTATTATTTATTTATTTATTTATTTATTTTTGCTCTTGGGCGGTTTTCTGTGCCTCCTTCAATCTGTTTGAGTCTGGTCCCCCTCTGCCCTATCCTAGTGCCCGTGTTGTTTTACAAATCAGAACAGTAAACCCAATTTATGGCCCCAAGCATAACACACACAACAGGTAGGGTTAGAATGTACTGAATCACTGGCACATGCTGTTAACTGAAACACATCCTGGTTTAAGCTGGAATAAAACAAAGATCAGGGAACGTGACCAGGCCCAGGAGGACTGGGGCAGGTGGCGGATGCACTTTGATGGCTGGGAGATCGCAGGGGTCTTCCTGCAGGGTTGCGGCAAGGTGTTGAGCACGGAGGACATCCCCCGGACTCTGCCTTTCCTGTGCTGCGGCTGCGCTTCTGCCTCCTGCGGAGCTCATGGGCATGTGGCAGCCTCCTCGGAAAAGAGCCAGTGGAAAAAGGGTGTTTCCTGACATAAGAATGTGGGCGACCACAGGAGAAGCAAGCTGAAGGATATAAAAGTCACTGCTCCTTGCTACGGCTGCCAGCAAGACAAAAGATAAGCAACTCTCGGTAAGTTTCTTATCGGCTCCATCTCTACCCAGCACAGCGGAGCACCCCGTAACACTGTCTTGCTCTGTGACTGCAACAGAAATAGGAACCAGGCACATTTTGATTTATTTTATTTGTTTTTTACGCTGCCAAAGCACATGCTGCCCAGGCTCGCTGGAAATGAGGTGGGACAGGGAAGCCCATGGGACGTGTAACACGGCAATGCAGCAGGGCTGGGAAGACTAAATGCCATTTCTTGCCCAGACCAGTCAAGCGCCTTGGGGCTTCCACCGGAGCCCACAGCCCTCGGCGTGCCTGCGTGCCGGTCTCTGCCCCACACCTACGTGCTGGCAAACACAACCCAGCGAGTCCGAGCCTACGCGGTGGCCCAGGAAAACCTTTTCTGCAGGCTTGCAGCATCACGCCAGCCCCGGCTCACAGCTAGCCGCGGGGCACCTCGAGCACAGAGCAGCGAAACGCGAGCCGCGTGCTGGCCCGGCTACGTGTAGAGCTGCAGGTACGTAGGCTGCACCTACAGCAAAGGCTCCAAACTGCTTTTTGGGGGGCAGCGGCGTCTTGCCACACTCGGAATACGTAAGCCAAGCGAGTAGCTATGCCCCACCGTGCAAAGCTGAGCTTTAGGGGTTAGACCAGGCCCCGTGGCCGCAGCAGGAGGCAGGCGCTCGCAGCCCCCTTCCTCCATGCGCTCTTTAACGCTGCAGCAATGCGCGGCGCGTGCGGCACGCAAAGGCCGCCCGGCGCTTGCCAAGGCTTGCAGGGCTCGCTGGTATTTTTGCAAGCCGCTGGCGACGAGCGCTCCAAGCTCACGCCGGAAAAACTTTCATGCCGCTCTGGGGAAAAACCTCCCCGCGAGAACCTCCGTAGTGAAAGGGGCTCCGCGAAACACGGAGCGCGGGGTGCTGGAAGCTGCCGCGCAGCGCCAAGCCGATCGGTGAGAAGGGGCATCCCTCGCTACCCCGATTTATGGTAAAAATGAAAATAATAAATAAATAAATAAGGAGGGAAAACAAGTAACATCCCCCGTCGGGAGCCCCAGCGGGCGGCGCCAGGCGTCCCCAGAGGGCGGGAAGATGGCGGGGGAGGAAGGCGCCGCCTCGCCCCGCAAGGTGGAGGCGCTCGGGGAGGAGGGGGCGGCCGCGGCGCCGCCACTCGCCGCGGAGTGGAGCGGGGTGGCGGCGGGGCCGAGGGAGGGGAGGCCGCCGCGGCGCAGGCGCTTTGC
>JAWLRI010000446.1:118355-162833 GCA_034781795.1 Crypturellus tataupa | reverse complement strand
CAGCGGGAGCGAGAGCCGCGGCCGCGCCGCTGCGGGCGCCCTGCCTCTGCGGCGGCGGGCGGCGCCGGGGTCCCCCCTCCAGGGCTCCCGGTGGGTCCCCATGGTCTGGGGGTGCCGTCTCCGCGGGCCTCCCTGAAAGGGCTGTAGGTGCCTGGTGGGTCCCGCAGGGTGGCGTTGGGGGGTCGTGGTGGGTGCCCGGGGGGCTGGTGGGCGCCCAGGGGGCGGCAGCCCTGCCTGGACATCCCTGTCCCGGCCTGTCAAACCCGCCGGGCAGGAAGCTTCGTCCCCACCTTGTCCCTCGTCCTTGCTCGCGCAGGACCCCCGTGTGTCCCAGAAGGGTGCCCAGGACAGGGACCCTCACGGATCCCATCTGCTCTCCCTCGTCCAGCCGCTTCTGTCCGCGCCGGTCTCGGAGCGGTGGCTCCAGGCAGGTTCGCAGCGCGCACGGTGTTGTGGCGCTGGTGCCGGCTGCCAGCGGGAGCTGGGCCAGGTGCAGCAAACCTGGCCTTGGCTTGGCCGTCAGGCACGCGGGTGCCTTTTCCCACCAGGATGGCGTTCCTGTGTGCCACAGAGGGAGGGGATAAAAACACGTATCCTGCCACTTCGTCCCCCCGAAGGTTGCCTTGTGAATCTGATTATAAAAGTAAGTTTTAAATTGTGCAGATGTGGCTGGCTGTGGAAAAGCAGAAGCCTGTGCTCTCTCCATGAGCTTCAGTTCTTCGTCTCCTCGTGATTCCAAGCGACTGGGCTGTCACGCGTTTCGCCCGCCTGTTGCCTGCAGTGCTCCTCCTGAGCCCTTCCAGGTAGGGGACATCTTGACGTGCTTTTGCCAGCGCAGCTGTGTTGGTTAGGACTGAGCCAAACGTGGTTTCCAACGGGTGTTTTGGTGCTGGCAGCAACCCGCAGGGAAAACATGACAGTACTTGCAGGATTGCCATTGGAGCAGAGTTTATGGAGAGCAGCTGAGGGACACATTAGCTGTCTGCAATTAAGTTTATTTGCAGAGGTGCCTGTTTGCCCAGGTGTGGATTATATGGTTGGTTTAGAGCAGCTGCTTTGAGCTTTGACTATACTCACCTGCAGCAACTCTAGCTACATCTATCTGGCTTTGTGAATGTATCTCATCTGTGCTGGGATACGCCAGCATGGTGGGAAAGCCAATCTCTCATCTTTTCTCAAGTCTCATCTGTGTTGTTTCATTAGATCTAGGTTTGTTTATTGCTCAGAACATTTAATTGTTACTAGCATACTTGATCTGTAATGATCTCGAGTGTTTTAAAAATTAGTTGAGAAAGACTGTACTAAGTGGAACTGTTTAAAAACACGCATAACCAAGGAAATTGTTATGTCACAGCACAATTTTCCTTTGTGCTGGAAATTGTGCTGTGACTCTGAAGATGTTTGTATTGCGCGGTCCCTTGGGTTTTATAGTATGAAATACTAGTCTCTATTTGACTTCATTAAGAGGATGTGTGTTGTATCCACTCATTCTTTGTGTTAATTAAGAGAGACAAACTTAAGTAATAATTGCCAAGAATGTCAGCAAATATTGACCGTTCTGCAAGTGAAGGTGGAACAGCTGTGTGAAACAAGGTTTCTATATCTTGCTAAGAATTCGCTTATCAAATCATTCTCAAAGCTTATGCTGACTCTTTTTTTTTTTTTTTTTTTTTTTTTTTTTTTTTTTTAAGGAAGTTCTGTGGATCAGATAGCTTTTGTTTAGTAAAATGTTTGTTTCTTTTTATGTGTTTTTGCTTGTTTTCCCTGCTGGATTAGCAGTCCAGACAGTGTTATGGAAAGTGGACTTCCAGGCTAAGGTATCTCTGTAGATCAGGCTGCCAGGACTAGTTTGCACAGTAGCAAAGTGTTGTACAATAATGTAGGTTATCCCTTTTGCTAAGGGTTTAAAATAGCAGATACTGTGAATATGAGTCTGTGTTAAGAACTTGATCTTGCTCAGCTTCAGGAATTAAAGATTGCTTGAAAGACCTCTGGTGTGTCCAGAAACTTTGACGCTAGGCATGGTGCAAACCCACAAATGAAGGAGCTCTGTTATTTGGGGTGCAGGTGGCCCAGCTGTGCGGTTCCAAGTAGTTCAAAGTCTCTTGTCAGGCCTGTCCTGTGTGCGGGGCATGGGGCTGTGCTGGACTGCAGGCAGTTTGCGTTCCTGGCACAGTTTGGCAAAGGGCTGGTGTTGGTAGGTTGCTCTAAGACCAAGCAACTTCCCTTTCATCAGCCCAGCCCCAAAGAAGATTTGCAGAGGCCACAACCACAGCTTGGCTACAGCATCCTTCTCCGTGGCGTTCTGGAGTGCACAGCATGTGCTTGGTCACGTAAACATTTTGGTTTTCGGCTGACAGGACCAGGAAGGCTGGCTAAGATTGTGTCTATCTACCGTAGGGGAAGACCACCTTTATTGCCTTAGGCTTAGAGGATTTTTGGTTTCTAAGGCGCTAAATGAATAATAGACTTTATTTTTTTTCTCTCTCTCCAGGAGGAGTTACTTTTAATCTTTTTTTTTTCTTTTTTTTTTTTTCTTAAAAAAAAAAAAAAAGAAAGAAAAAAAAGGCAAAACAGTACTGCTGATGTACCTCTCCAAGGCCTTCTGTTATCTGCTAGAAAACATGGCTGTTTGGTCTTAGTGATGAGTAATGCAATTCATCTCCCATCAGGGTAGTGGCTTCCTGCAGTACCAGATAAGGCAGGTGTGGTCTCAGGCCTTCCCTTAACGAAGCTTCCTAAACCATTACCCCGGGAGCATCACAGAGGAGCTTAGGATCAGAAGCTCGGAAGGGCTCAACAGCGCAGCCATCATTTGCCTTCCAGATGCTGTGGCTCCAAGCAGAGGGTGAGGTGGGGTAAGGTGCAGAAAACGAGATGTGGTGCGGACTGCAGGCTCCCTGGCTGAGCAGCGCTTCACTGCCGTTCTAAATGCTTGGCCCATAAACAGATGTTGAAAATAAGAGACCTACTATAGCTCTAATCTGTAGCCAGAGATTTATTGTGGTATGAGAGTATCTGGCAACCCCCTCCCTAAAAATTCCTTCCTGGAGAGTTGCATGGGGAGAAGGCTGTGCAGGGCCAAGGGTTGCCAGTTGGACCATTTGTTTTGCTCGAATCATTTATCATTAAACTGGTAGTGTACACTGGGAGGGAGAACGGAAATGTAACCAAGTGTTTGGCGCTGTGTGTGAAATTAAGTCATCTGGTAATGAAATGCAGAGATGATGTAGTAGGATTTGGATGGATAAGAGGGTTTTTTATGAGTATCTAATATACAATACTATTCTGAATATAGAATACAGGAAAAATATCTCCTGACAGATAAATTGGCACAGCAGGACACTTGATGCCGTTTGGTTGTTCCATACTGTTGAAGCAGCAGGCTCTTCCTGTGAAGCCCAGTACTGAAAGCTGGGCTGCCATGAGCTGCAAAGTGTTTTATCTTTTTTGTGGAGTGGAGACGGCCTCTTCATACAGTCAGAGGCTGCTTTTCTCTAGGTGACGTGAGACCACAGCCTGTTTTATCTAGGCTTAGAGGATCTCTGATAGATGGACTGAGATAACACACGCAGACCTCTACTCTCTTCTCGCCTACACAGTTGTCTAATGTTGCAGCAGAAAACAAGAGAAGGACCTAGCAGGCATCACAGGTGCGCTGAAGCCCATGGCTGTTTCCACACTGGATTTCTTGCCCTTGGAAGCACCAACAGTGCCAACACCAAAGTACATCAGCATCTTCCAGCTGATGGCTTGGTTTTGCACTGCAGTATACGGAAGCACAAGTGCTGTCTTTGTCTCTTACTGCAGCGTTGCTTTTCTTGGTGAAAAGAGTCCTTAGAACACATGCTTGCTGTCTGCTAGGTGCATGCATCAGGCAACCCTTGGCCAAATGTAATCTCAGAGATATTACCCTTTGGCCTCTGTTATTTTATCATGAGGAAGAGGATGGGCTGTTTAAGCGGAGGACACGCTCTCATAGGTCTGCTGTTAAGTATATAATAAATGTTCCTATACTTCCCCCTCCACACTTCCCCTGCATAACATATCTTTTAAGCTTGTGGAAAGATTTTAATATTCTCTAATAAAAAGTATCTAAAACTGATTCTTATCATGGCAAAACACTGGTCTTCTGTGGTCTTCATCTATTCATTTTCTACTTTAGGAGTAGCTTGGGCATGTTTTTGCCTACCATTCATTTGAAGATAACTGCATTTGTGATTATTTGGACACAGTATTGACATGGAGCTTCTTGCCTCTGTTACCACTGTGTATGGACTTCAACGCTTTGATCTGGAAAGGCTGAGGAGGGTTTATTTAGTTTTTGTCATGCAGTGTTACAGCATGACTCGCGTGTGAGCGTTGTTGATTCACTCATGTTTGTTCTGTGTATCGAATGCAGAGCTGAGGCTTACAAGTCTGGATTTTATCAGCCGCTCATTTGTCTTTCCTAAGAAGCTGCCTGATAAAGCAGATAGAGGGTTTGGGTGTTTTTGTTTCTCTACCTTGAGATCAGCAGAGACAGATTATACATATCGTATATCAAGAAGAGGAAGTTTAGGAGCTCCAGTCCCATTCTCTCTGTAGATTATTATTATTATTAACAATTGGTTAAGAATTGTTGAGCATTCGTACACTGTTGTCTTGATGTTGATAGGGATTCTATACGATGGCTCGTATAGAAAGAGGAGTATAAAAATCTCACCATGAGAGGGGGAAAGTAGCAGAAGCAAGTTATTGGCGTGCAGGAATATGGTTTGTTAAGAAGATGGTTAATGAGATTAGGATGAGGTGAAGGAAACACATTCCCTTTTTTTTTTTTTTTTTTTTTCTGCAGTCCTGGAAAAGCAGGTCCAAAGACAGCCTTGCGATTGAACGTTTTTGAAGGATCCTGCATCTAGATTCCTGTCTCTAAAGATTTAAACCCGGTTTTACCCATGGGCAGGTATTTTCTTCCTGAGATTTCAGAATCTGTTGAAATCACTGAATCATTTTGTAGGGTATTTAAATACCAAGGGGTAAATCCCAAGCTGCGGGTAGCTCCATTGGAGCCAGAGGAGCGCTATAAATAAGACTGGTGAAGGACACTAACTACTAGTTATTCCAATGTCATGTAGGCAGATTTAGAGGCTGAAGCAATTTAATTTTGAGAGGGTTTCCTCAAAAGAAAGCTGTTTTTGCTCCTTGCTGCATCAGCTCCAGAATGTGAATGTCTTTTGGCCAAGTGCCCAGGTCTAGATACAGTGCTCTAAACATGGTCTTAAAGTGGCTTGCGAAGCTGGGGGGGATTTATAAATGATTCTCTTACTCCTTTTCTTCCTAAGTGGTTTCTTTGTCTTTTTTTTTGTATTTGCTGAATATGAGTACAATACAAATCCCTATTTTTTCAGTAATTAAGTGCAGAGCTCTTTGGCCTCGATTTTTTTTTTTTTTGAAACATAATTTCAGTGTCAAAATAATCCACTGTCATATTGATTTTTAACCTGTTGTGCCTGATGTCGACATGTGGTGGCATTCCCTTTCCTAACCTACCTGAGGAGCCTCAGCCTTGTCTTCCTTTTAATGCTTTGCTTGCGAGTTTCTGTTAGTGGATTTGAGCATATGTAAAAAATGCTATTGGATACATATGTGAACAAATGTGTGGAAAATGATGGAAATATTTGCTCAATTGACTTGAAACGATCAGATTCCTCACAGAGCTGATTGGGTCTCGTGAAGACTTAGTGGTGCCATGGGAGAGCAGCAGCAAGCAGAGCTGTGGGACTGGCCCGAACAAGTCATCAGAGCAGCACACAGAGTCAGTGCATGGAGAAATAATTTACACTATAGTGTCCTCTTTTATTATCTTTCTTTGTGCCCTGCAGGTGCCTAGTCAGGTACTTAAGGCAACAGCCAAGTGCTGTGGCCCCTGTGGTTTCTCCTAGGTGGCACAAAGGACAAAATTGTCAGCTCTTACTACACCAGTGTAAACTGTGCCCCTGGGCCAATACACCAAGGTGCTGCTTTTTCCTCCAGCTTTGTGCTAGTTCTGCAAATGAGCCTTGGGATATATTTGTATATATATTTTTTTTTTTTCTTTTTTTTTTTTTTTCTTTTTTTTTTTTTTTAGTTAAAGAATTAAATAACGCCTGGATGAAGGTGTGGGTATACCTGCTGGCACTTCTGGAATGACTTGCCTAAAAAAATAGCTCATCCATTTTGGTGAGCAAGCTCAGTCTTTGAACTGCATTTCTCATTGCAAAAATAACCTAATCCTCACAAGAATAAATTCAGCTCCCTTCTGGGCGGGACCTTGGCACGCTTTCGATGCGTGACTTACCAAGACTGTAATTTCTAGGGAAAACATTGAGATGTTGGCAACTATGAAATACCAATGCACAGTAAGTTGTCATAATAAGCAAAAGAGGCTGTTTTATTTAGTTACTTTAAAAAGATTTTTGATGTTCAGAACTGTTAACGCAAGATGGAAAAACATTTTGCAGAGCTGTGCAGGAGGAAGCCAGGGTTTCTGCGGCAGGTTTGCTCAGGCCACACCTGTTTGGTTTGTATCTCTGGAAGCCCTTCAGGATACTGCACATCACTTATGCTATGTTTGCCTGCGTGCCAGACTATAAACCCTGCTTTGTACGCAGTTTTTATTAGGGTCTAGAGACAGCCGTATAAATTCTGCTTGTTTTGGAAGTTAATCAAAAGCTGAGTGTTTGTCAAGAGCTTTGGTTTTGGAAGGTATGACTAGAAAATGTAAATTTTCAGTCCTGTGATTTTTATTGCTAATAATTTTGGATTGATTTAAATAGTGCTGCAGTAAAGTTCATATTCTTAAGCATTTTTGTGAATGTGTGTTAGATCTGGGAGTTACTACTGAAGTCTTCATGAAGGTATAAAAAGTGGAAATTTTAAAAAATTATCTTTGGGTAGTGAGTAAACTTTTCTTCTAGTTAAATAGGTCAGACTTGTAAAACTCTGCAGTTAAATCAAAATGGCAATGAAGCTCAAGAGTTCCGTTAGTCTCCCTCCTGTGTCCATAAGGAGTGTCACCTCCTGGGTGAAAAACAGTTCTAGTTTAATGCAGAGTAGAATCTAGGATCTTTTAATAAAATATAAATGATTAACAAAGATAATGAACAATAGAAAATTTTAGTCTTAGTAGTCTACTGTGTAGAGCTACCCAGGCTCTAGCTTGGTCAGTGCAGTGCTCTTCATTTGATGTAGTAAATGCTTCTTTGAGGACTACAGTGCTTGGAGTTTTTGGCTTATCTGATGGGAATCTGAAGGCTCAGCATCTAGAGAGCAATCACGTTTCCTTGGGTTAATTCAAGCTTTCTAGTTAATGATTCCATAATAATTCAGAATTAATGTTTGCTTCACTTTAAATTGATGAGCTGTGCATTTATCAAAGATATTCTCATCTCTCTTTTTTTGTATGTCCTTTAAAATATTTAGCTTTATTGCAGCCTTTTTTTTCTGGAAGATATGAGCTGCCAAGATAAATACTGGCTTATTAGATTGTGAATTCACATTTTTAAAACTTCCAAATGAAAAATAACTATTCCATCTCTTGGTATTTCATGAGTGATAGGACATGTGTTAGCTATCAGGCCTAGCGTATTTCCCATATCGTTAACAGCTCCAGAAGCCAGGAGAGTGTCTTGGCTCTCCTGTGCGTCCCCTCTGCCGCTCAAGCTGGAGCTCCAGTGCCCGTGCACCCTCCTTGCAGGCATCTTGGGCATCTTGTTTGCCATGCACCAGTCCAGACCTGCACTGCATTTACTGCTCCACAGTGTGCTGGAAACTTATATTTTTTTTAATATCACAGCTTAAGAATTTTATTTAAATTAAAACTTCTATTTAAGCCAAGGAACACATGTTCGATGCAACATGTACTGTTTTTGTAGTGCTGTGTATTTTGCTTAACATGGACAATTATTTTGCATGTTTTAAGACCGGAAAGTTTGTTTATATTGTTTCGTGGCACTAAACCTGAGAACATGGCATTAAATGGTACAAGTTTGAAATGCCACAAAAAACTGTGCACCTCGTGAGCAGGTCCTTGCAACTGCACTGAGTGTTTCTGCTTTTGATCTCTCTAATTTGCCCTTTAAGACTTTAATCCAACCAGAGTTATTTAAAAAAAAAAAAGACTACTTGCTTTTTTTAACTCTGACTGAATGAGTTTAATGAGTCCAGCCTTTCCAGAAGATTTTTGGCCCAAATGTTCAGAAAAATTGGCTGAAGTGAGGTTGCTAAGTCTGCTCTGATGCTTGCCCATACTTCAGCAGCATGGGATGTTCTTCAGTTGCTGGCGATACCTGCAGGGTTTTCTGAGGGTGCAGCAATTTTGTTTTAGTTTTTTTTATTTTTTTTTAATGGGTTCAAGTTTAGCAGCCTAAGTAAAATAGAAGCCTACTTTTATCTAGGAATGGTACCCAAAACCTACAGATGATTAAAAGGAGTCAGAAGTTTCCCTCTTTAAATGTGGCCTCTAGACTGTTAAACAAATACTCTGTGGAAACAAACAGTGCTGAGCTTTGATACTCCAGCTGAAATTGTGGTTCTTTAATGTTTCTTAAACCAATTTATTAGAAGTTACATTACTACCTGGGTCATCTAGGATTCAGAATTTTTGTCATGGGAGTCTCCTTCTCTGGAGATCCTCTAAACCTGCCTGAATGCCACCCTGTGCCACATGCTCTGAGTGTCCCTGCTGGAGCACGGGGTAGGACTGGATGGTCTCTAGAGGTCCCTTCCAACCGCAACCATTCTAAGATTCTGTGTGATCTTTTTTTCTGTACTGTGTTCATCATAAGCACTAACTAGGCCCCTATAGCTGCCTTAGTCTGATGGACCAACACACTGTGCACGAGAAGAGTTCTTCCGAAGCAGCTTTCTGGTTCAAGGTGGTATTGGAGGCAGGTTTCCCTGGAGACTCATTTGGCCACGAGGTAGGATAGTCCCGTGGTCAGGTATCTCCTATGTCCAGCATAAGTTTTAAGGGGGTGTGGGAGAGGACTACTGGGAGAACAGCCAGAGAGTAAAACATTCATTCCTTAAACCCTTGGCATCATTTCAGTCCAGGCTTTTATTTCTAGGCTTAGAATGACCTACAGCTATCGGTCAGCAAGCTCTGTGTTTTCACATACAATGAAAAGTTACTCTGGCAGGCAGGCAAATCCTAATTAAGTGGAACTAGTTTGGGGTTACCCTGACCTAATGAACAATAGTAGATTTTTTTTTTTTTTTTTTTTTAATTCTTAAGTTGCACAGTTGGCATCCAGAGCTCGGTGTGAATATACCACGACTGTGCAAAAAACAGATCAATGGCCTGCCTGTGGCAAAAAAAAAGTAAGTGGGCAGAAGCACCAGAAACCCGAGTCACCCTTGGGGAGCAGGTAGCTGTGAAGATATCTGAGATACGCCATGTTCTGTGTGGATGAGAAACTTTAGTTGATTCCGTGGCTGCCTTTAAAATCATATTTATTTGTAGATTTCTACGTGCTGTGAAAATGTGCACTGAGTGCAATGATGTACTCATAATAAGCTTAGTATAGAGCCATTTTTAATGAGTTTCTAGTGCTAGGAAAGAGAGGAGAAGCTGTGATGCTCATCAGTAGTCCATGTCCTGAATGTGGATTGCTGGTTGCATCCAACTTTCATTTCGCTACCTGGTAGTCTGATTTGGTGCTGCAAAAATTTGGGAACTATCAGGGAGTGATTAATGCCCAATTCTTATGTTTCAGACTTAGAAACCATTAGGAAGGACAAAATGATTTTTACATAACTTTAAATTGTTAGTCAAATGTAATTCAGTACTGGAGGACAGTGGGAAGAAGCCTCTTGTGATGTTCATGTCATGCATCTCTCTACTGCTGATTTCTCGTGGATTCTTTTGAGACATGGAGGTTATTTCTGCAGAAATTAGTGCATTTGACTCAGTTTAGTTGAAGTTGTTAAGGTTATTTGCTTGGTATGTAGCCTTTTTAGGCTGATGTCTGCCTGCATTTCAGGTGATCATAAACCCCATAAACTTTACTCTTTCAGGCTCTGTCCAGCAAAGTGTCTGCACACGGAGTCCGTGCTGGTTCACTGTGTTGGAGTCCATGGATTTGTTGCAAATAGACCAGGTCACCCTGGGGTGCCACAGATTCAGCTGGATCATGCCGGGGGAGGGGGGAGAGGGGAGGGGAGGGGAGGGGGTTTGGCCCCAGCCAGGTTTTTCCGTGCAGCTCCCGTTATCCTGCAGCCAGGCGTTGGTAATTAATGCCTTGCTTTGTGGGAAGTGGATAGCCAGCTCCGGGGGCCTCATGTGTTCATCCCCAGCAAGGAGCATGACAGGGCAGTGATCCTGTACAAGTGAGGTTGCTGTCCAGGGCCTGCAAAGGAAAGATTTTATTATTATTATTATTATTATTATTACTATTATTATTTTCTTCTCCCTGGCTTACCTTTTAGCGCTATGGTTTTGGAAGGAAGACAGAACAGGAAAGAAATGGTGAGTTTTAAGGCTGGCTTGAGTCCCCCTAGCTCAGTTACAGCAGGTCAAGTTACTTGCTCAGGGACGTTTGTGACTCCCTGGAGACCTGGGCTTGTGTTGATACAGAGGATGCTGAGATGCATAAAAATAGAGATGAGCTTGTTGGCCTTTAATTTAAGGGCAGCCGATGGACTTTGTCATTGTTTTCCACTATACAGAATTGACAGAAAGGAGCTGAGTAAAAATTGGCACCACAGGAGCAATAAAATGCCACATTAAGTGTAAGCTTTGAAATCGCTTAACTCCTAAAAGTGTTCTCACCCATAGGCTGCTTTCTTTTTCTGCAGAGTAACTTGTTTATTTGTTCGCTATTATTCAAGTTAATTTTTTATTTGTAGAAAAGGGCACTAAACTGTTTTCTTGGTGCTAGCAGTCACAGGAATCTCTTGGTATCCATGTGGCAGCAAGAATTAAACCTTAAAAAAAGACCTTTGGCAATCTGACTGATACTTGCTTTATTTTTCTGGACTCAACACACATGATTCGCAACAATAAAACAAAAATGTGAGACTAAAACTCTTTCTTCAACCTACATATGTAATGTAAACCCCGTTGTATAGTAGACCCCTGGAGTCATGTGCGTGTTAATTTTGATTGACCTCCTCCGGTCTGTTCTTTGACTCACTTTCACCACTTCACCAAACCTGGCTTATTCCTCTAAAATGCCTAATTGAAAACTTTGTCCCAGGAGAGAAAGGAGAGAACATAAATTGTTTACACAAGCCTATGAAGACTGGAGAATTAGACACTCAACGCTTCCTCTTTCAAGAGATCTTGAAGATACCAGCAACTTCTGCAAACTCATAAATCCAGTGGGGGGGAAAAAGAAACTAAGTTGTCATTAAATGGCTCTTGATGTGAGTGCTGGGCTGCTGGGGAAGCAAAGTTGGCAGGTGATAATCTTCCCTGTGTTCTTTGAGATCAAAAGTAGCCCAGGCAGTTGAGCAAAAACTGCTCATGTCAAAATCTGCAAGTGGTGAAAACTGCCAAGTAAGATGAGAACTGGGGTGGCGGATGGCAAGAGGAACATCACTAGGAACATGCCAGAAAGACAAATTGCAGGAAGAAGGTGGCAGAGCCGCGGGGTTTTGTGCCCACGGATTGAACTGTGAGAAGGAGAGGGGCAACCGGGTGAGGAGAGACAAATTGGAAAGACAGAACGGATAGGGGGAGGTCACGGGAGCAACTGGCCTCTGGAAGGAGGTGAAGAGGAGCAGAGGAAGGAGGAAGGGCCTCTGTTTGCAGACTTAGCCCCCAGCCAGGAAGCTGGGTCGAGGGTAACATTGTCTGCCCATGGTGTTTGTGTAGAGAAAGGAAGAGGAGTGGGATTAGCTGGGGACAGATATTTCAACAGGCTCAAGCTCTGAATTTCCTGGGTTTTGTCAGCATGTGTCATAACCTTTTTGTTTTCACAACACATTCTTTTCTGTCAAGAAATGGGAGGGAAGAGGAAATAATAAACATACGGTTTATCAGAGCAGTACGTCATGTTTGGCTTCGCTCTCCCATGTTGTTGGTAAAAGTATGTTTAGAAATTAAATAAATTCTAGTTTCTAAATGTTTGAGTAGCTGAAACTCCCTTGTCCCTCTCAAAAAAATCCTCCATCCCCTTAAGAAATAGTTCAGTTATTGGAAAAATCTCATTAAAATATTTTTGGAAAACAGTTCCAAGATGTGCATGTGATGATTTTTTTTTTTTTTTTTTTTTAATGCAAAACAAACTCTTGTAAGTGGTCTCAGTCCTGATCCTTAAGGGAAATGTACAGATACTCCAGAAATGAGATGAGACATAAAATTTCTTAGCTAGCTTTCATGCTCTACACCAACACCCAGAAATTGAATAGAGATATTGGCTAGACAGCATGTTATATCTAAGCTGTAAGTTATTAGTTAACTAAAAAAAAGTCAGCATTTACTGACCTTGTAGTTAGTTTGCACATTCTCACTTCAGTTTCAGGAATGAAAAAGGGATTAGGAGTTTGAAGACCTACCCAAGGCACACCAGATGGGCCTTATAAAAGGTATTGACCCTACCTATAAACTTTAAAGAACTGTTAGGCTACCTATGTTTTTTTTTTCCCCCT
The DNA here is from genome assembly GCA_034781795.1 of Crypturellus tataupa. Lineage (NCBI taxonomy): Eukaryota > Metazoa > Chordata > Aves > Tinamiformes > Tinamidae > Crypturellus > Crypturellus tataupa. The sequence goes on along the minus strand of JAWLRI010000446.1, from coordinate 150,218 downwards.
CCCCAGCATACCAGGTCTTCAAAGAGGCAAGAAATAAAGACCGTGCAAAGTGTTTGTTTTTCCCCAGGGTCCTGTGTGTGGTTCCCCCTGGGTACCCGGAGCCATCCTTGCTCTTGGCTTCCTGTGGTGCGTCGGGTCGCTCATGCGGGCGCCTCCGAGCTGACTAACAGACCCAGCTCGGTCTGTTTTTTCCGCTGTATACGGTCAGGAGAGGGTGATTCAGGAGGAAGCTACATGTCCTGCACTCTGTGACAGGATTCCCTCAGCAAAATGCAGCTTGGAAAGAGCCACTTTGTAGCAGCCAAGGAGGTGTGAGGGTCCCTAGTGCGGATAACCCGCTCGATGTGCTTCTTTCCAAAGCCTAGCAAATAATTACAGAAGGTTTCTTCACCAAGCAGTTACTCAGTGCTAGTGGCTCCTATCTAGTAGGCCAGTCAAAACTCTGTCCCGTTTGGACTTCTGTGTTTTGGTGTCTGACGTGTTTACATGGAAGATCGATCTTTTTACGGAGAACTATCAACTGAGTTTAAATGAAAGACTTTTTATTTTTTTTCTAAGCAAAAATAGAAAATAGTGCCAATGGAGGCACTACATTTTTCCAGTGAAAATCTCCTATTTCATTCACTGATTGATTCCTTTTTTCTTTGTATGCATCCTTGTGGCTAATTGTTATGCAGTGATTCTGCAAGAGAGATTGGTAACAGCTTTGTAAATAGGCTACAAAAGGAAGGATTCAAAGCAGCTGATGGTGTTTTGTGAAAGCTTTTAGGGAGAGCTGAATGAATAATAAAGTGCAGGTGTTTAAGATGAAAAATAAAACAACAAAAAAAGCTTTTGTACCTCCCTCTCTTTTTTTCTCCCTCTTACTAGGTTGTTTAATTATACTAACCTCTTGGTCAGAAAGCAATAGTGGAAATGTAGCTGGTGACATTCAAGCATAATTATTCTTGAACAGAAAGCAAAGGCCCAACTGCATAGCTTAAAACCACTTAAGTTAGTCACTTGTTAGTGGCCTAGTTCAATGGGATGTGGAGGAGGCGTTGCATTCTTGAAAGGGCATGGTGAAAACTGATCCTCTTGCAGTGCAGGAATTCCAGGGGATTTACACCAGCTGGCCCTGAACACCTAGTCCTTACTTACTAGCGGAGGGGAGAATGAAGTTCAGTCTCTGTATTTTTTTCGTTTATTTAAAGTAACGTAAAGGGGTTGTTTTGCCTATGAGTGACTGCCAGTTTTTACACGTGCTTTGCAGGGGTGGGTATATAAATTGTTCTGGTTTGTGTTGCGTATTTGTTCATGTAGACCATTGACCTCCAAAGCTATCTTGCCCCTACTGCTACGTGCTCCAAAGTTCAGTGTTTTACTCCTCGAGACAGCCCTGGGAGGTTGGACGTGGGGAAGTAGGGACTAGTTGTATATCCAGTTTCTCAGTGAACCTGAGCCTGGGACTTTTTCCTCTCCTACCTGCTGGCTTCTGTTTGCCTGAACAGAACGAAGCAGAGGGACAAAGCCTTGGTGCAGAGCTGATGTTCGTCCTGCTCACAAAACTTCTGGTTCATGGAATATGTTGATAGCTTAAATCATAAAAAAGAAAGAAAGAAAGAAGGCATGAAATTGGTTGTGGTTAACACTGAGGACTAGTTTGAAAAGTAGCCCAGGTGGTTATGTCTCTTAACAGCTTTTGCCAAGAAATTCAAACATTAACCTGTGCCACAGACCCTGCTGAACTAAAATGACTCTGTGGCTAATGGCCTGAACTCGCTGTGCTCAGAGCCGCTGTCCACAGAGCAGGATTACTCACCTGGAGCCCTCTGGAAAGGAAGATGTTGGCAGCAGTAAGTTTCTGCTGACTTGATTCCCAAGTTAATGGGTGAAATATTAGAGCAGCAGGAGCTGGCTTACGTGTTTTCTTCTGAATGCAGCGCCTAGAAGATGGGTTCAAGGTCAACGCTGCAGTAGGGAAATGCATTTTTCTAGGAAATCATTACCCCGAGAGCTAACACTGTGTTGCAGCCCTGCACAGCAGGGCATCGATGGAAACTTTCCTTGGATTTTAACGGACAGTGTGAGCGACCTCCTGAGCAGTATCGTGCTCTTTAAGGTGAGCGAAAGGGTGACTCCACAAAATATTTCTTAAACCATTAAAAAAAAAAGGTGCTTACTGTGGGAATCCGTGAGAAGCTGAGAAACTGTGGGAAACGATGGGAACTGTGAAGGTTAGGAGTGAGAAACTGTGAAAGTTAGGAATAACAGATTAGCAGATAGAGAAACCTAAAACACAGGCTGGATGCGCCAGTCACTGGTTGGTTACCTGTTGTCCGGTAGCAGGATTGGACCCAGGTAGCAAGAATCAAGGATTTGGCTGGAATCCGGGGAAGGAGGGCGCAGACAACACGTCAGACAGTGCATGCTCACATACTCAGAGAATATTTAAGTTTGGTCTGATGCTCAATAAAATGGCTTCTGGTCCTAAACTTTAAGCCCCTGCTCCTTCATCGCTCCCACAGTTTACAACTTTAAAATAGTTATTTTTGATAGAGGGCTGGTATCTATTTAGCACATCAGTGATCGGATGAGCATAGAACCAGAAAGAGCTGTCACGTTGCAACTGAAATCTGTGTGTGTTAGTCTGCTGCAGTGCAGGCTATTTAATGTTTTACTTATAAAGGAACAACTAAAAAAAATATATGTCTTTCCTTTGACAAGATGTACGTGCAGTATTTACAGTTGTTTTGAGGCCACTAGTATTCTGTGCTTATTCTTTGCTTTTAAGCTAAACAGCTTTTTGTTCTATTTGTGTGTTGTTTTGTTTTTCTTGCGCTCTTCTGGGTAAACAAATGGAAGCCTTTATGGTTCGTTAGATGAAATTTTGGAAACCAACCAAGACTTCTCAGTGTCTGAGCAAAATGAATGGGAGCTCTGCCCTCCTTAATCCTGTACCACACTGGAGGAGTGCTTTCAGCTGGGAATTATCCATCTTTGAGGGCGGAGGGAAGCTTAGTCTCCCAGTGTTTATCAACTGGCTGAGGCCCGATGATGACTCTAACTTGGCAGTCAGTTGCCAGCAGTAAAACCTGCCACAGTCTCGATGGGATGAGAGGTAACCCAGTACAGAACTGGTTTGAAGAAACTCCCTTTTCTGCTGCTTCTGTGCTTGAGTTGAGAAGGGCGAGAAGGGGCAGTACTGTTTGTCCTTACTGAGGAAACTTATGTTGCAACAGGAGGTGCACAGGAGATAGAAATCAAATGCCATTTCCTTCAGTGATCATAGTGTTTAGCTCTTACTCAGCATGCCTATATATATATATATATATTTAAGCAGGATGAAATAGAAATTATGGTATAAAGCAACTGCCAAGGGCAGGAAAACATATGATAAATGTGCTATGCTATGTTCTGCTATCTAATATCCATATAAGCATATATATAATCACTGAGCCCTCCCTTGTGCATCTCGTGTTTAAATGCATAAAAGTTTTTAACTTTCCTGAAGGAGGAGCAGCCCTGCTCGGTGCTTCAGCTGCCACTAGGCAGAGTGGCAGTGGTGCCTTGGGCACGGTGGAGGCTGCTGGAGGCCCAAACTCTCATCCTTCTCTGGGGTTGGTGGTGCAGGAGATGGAGATGCTTTCCACAAGTGCATAAAACGAGCCAAAGTCAAGCGCAGGAGGTATCTTTGTTGCATCTCCGTCCAGATGGCAGAACTGCAGCCATCTACCTCTGCGTTTGGCTCTAACGCTCTGTCACAAACCCCGAAGTTTCTGTAGACCTAGGAGCTACCTGGTTATTCAAGCAATTACCTTTTCTTACCAGTAAGTTTAGCTGAATGTTACATTTTTTATGAGTTTTGAAAATAAATTTCTAGATATTTGTGCATTTAATATTTCCTCCTTTTGGCAGGAGTAACAAATGGAAGTTATAGAAATACGGCAAGAAATTCTAGTTTTATGAGATAACTAAGCCAGATAGTTTAGGATGAATGTGAACCTGCTGGAAGGTTGTCTAAACCAAAGCCAATGTGAAATGTGCGGCTTCGGCTTATCTAGAGGCAAAGCAAGACGTGAATGTATCAACATATGGTCATTCTCTTCTAAAAAAGGGTAACATCCTTCACAATTACATGCTGTGCCAAAGGAAATTGCTTTGGGTTTTTGGAGGGTTTTTTTTTCCTCTTCAGTAATGTGGAAAGTATGGCATGGAGGCAAGCGAGGAGGAGGAGGCGGCAGCTGGGAAGGGGTGCAGGGCGGGCGCGCGGGCAGCAAACCCGTGTTGCTCAGCAGGGTTTGCCAGCAGGAAGATCAAGGGCTGGATTTGCTGAGGCTCTCAGGGTTTTCCGAACTGCTCCCGCTGGAAGCAATGATACAATGTCTGCTCCTTTCGGAGGGAGCGGGGCAGGCCAGCTCTTGAACACTGCTCAAATGGGATTTTCAGATGCTTCCCTTTGTGTATTTATAATCTTAGCGTAGATAAAAAAGTGTCGCTGGGACCGTGGGCTAAGAGACAGCAATGAGTGAGGCAGCACATCTATCCAAACTCTAATGTGACTTAAATTCTCATGTTTCAAGCAGTTCCTCTTCATCTTTTAGTGTCTTTAAAGGCTGCCAATGAGCAGGCTTTGAATTAAGGTGGAAAAAAAAAATAGGCCTTTAGGCAGAAAGTTGGTTGGGGCGGGAGTGATGACTAGCTGAAATTAAATGTAGAAAGAAAAATACAGGAATTTGGCAGTTCCTGCTGCTGGTAAGTCAGCTATATATAAACAGGCTGGTTAGACTGGTTCACGGACCATAGAGTCTCTTAATTCCTTCAGCAGTTGCTAATATTCTACAGCTTAATGTAAAGTGATGGAGACCTTGCTAGGGGGTCCTTGGCTGTGATCTCAGTAGTGTTTTGTTAACCAGGATGACAAGAAGAGTGTGAGGTTTCGGGATGCAAATGCAAATCTCAAAAACGATCAGCTGAGGGAACTGGAAAAGCCTGTGACCTGGAAGCTGAAGAGTAGCCTTCATGCAACCTTTGCATGATTCAGTTCCATATCTAGGAGAACATCTAGGAAGAAGTACTACCAGCAAGAGAGCCACTATACAGGGTCCAGGTGAGGTCCATCTAGACAAGCATCAGCCTGTGAGGAGACAAGTGAAGACTGACAGAAAGTTGGGAGTAAAAGATGAGACAACATGTCCAAAAAAGCAACATCAGGCCAAGTCCTGGTTTGCCTGGGCTGGTGTCTGGTTCCCTGTAGGGAACTATATTGTGTTCATCCTGGCCGAAACCATCAAGTTGTCGGTGGGTATGGTAGGACAGAGGACATGGGTGGGTATGGTAGGACACTGACGGTAGGATAATGAGCACATCCTCCCTTGGAGCCCAGCATCCACACCAACGTTCGGAGCAGGCTGCTGGGGCAGTCCCTCTTGCACAAGGCTGTGCAGTTTTGCCCAATATCCAGGCTAGCTGTGCTGAGGAAGAGAGCTGTAAGCACTGCATCATCCCACTGCCTTTGGAAAGGTGATGGGAGCACTGGGTGTTTCTGCTTCCTCTTGGGTTTTCTGAGAGGATTGTTTCCTGCAAAGGATTGCACAGTCATTTACGGCCCGCCCATCTATGGGTGCAGTGAGTGTCTCTCTCGGTAATTTTTTTAGCTCAGTTAGGGCAAAAATATTGTTGCATACTGAAGGAGTTCACACAAACTCATTGCATTCAGGTGGTGGAGCTAAAAGTAAAATCAGCCCTTGTAAGGAGATTGATGGAGGACCGTTTATTTCCAACTCTTTTTATTTTCTACATTTTTTTTCTTAAAAAAAAATCCTATTTTCTTACTGCAAACTGATTTAATTAAAATGACAAATATGAAAATGCACCCTGTGCAAACACTGGATTGTTGTCATGTTTGCTGTGCACGTTGCTGCCTTTGTGCAAGCACACATAATGTGCCCTTGCATTATCTGGAGGAGAAAAAAAAAGCAGCGACTGTCAACCCTTTTTGCAGCCAGAAGAATGGCGGAAGTTGGAGTCCTTTTCGCATAATCCCCTCGCTTTTTGCTTGTGGATACAGCTGTGCTAACACAATGCAACATTTGAGTTGAGAGGTCTGCAAAATCCTGGCACCAAAGGGTAGTTTTCAGACTGAGGCTCTTAATTGATAGATTTTCAAAGTGATACTGTGCTCTGTTGTATCTGTGTCCCCCTTTCAGCCAGCCTCCCAAAGGAAAGATTTTCAAAAGGAAAAGTTCAGCTCTGCCAAGACCCAGATAAGGTCAGACTCATTAGACAAACCAGAGCTTTTGGGATCAGAGTTAAACGCAGCTCACTCTGTGGGACCTCAGGAGTGAGCTAAGAGAAGGGGAGGATGAAATGCATGAGGCTGCTGAAATCTGCTGGAAAATGTGAAGTTTTGTGTGTGTCTCCTGGTGTGTTTTACAGCATCTGCTTGAATTTTCAAGTGTTCTTTCATTATATATATATTTTTTTAAGGTAAAATCCATGAGTGTGCCCATGCACACACATGTTTTGCTAGTTTGGGGAGGGCATCTCTAAAGCATCACTTTGGTCATCGATCAGTGACTTGCACTTGGGCTGTAATGATCTGCTTGGGGGATATTTCTGCTCAGGGTGTTGGGAGCTAATTAGGTGGTTGTTGTGAGCTCCTTTCAAGCGACTTTATTCAGTTACTAGAGAAAGAAGTTTTTTTTTTTTTTTTTTTTTTTTTTTTTTTAACCCCTTCCAGTTTGCAAACTAATAATAGTAAGTGCTACTCATTTGAAGTAGTGAAGAATGTTGCTCCTAGATACTGGCTGCTTGGTTTTCTCATTTGGACAGCGCTTCTTGACACAGTAAATTTTAAATGCAAAACAAGTATATCAGTTTTTCCGAACAACCTCAAAATAATCTGGTTCAACCAACTTTTTAGCTAAAGAATCAGCCAAACTAATGGTCTGCCAAAAAAAATCCAAAGCCGTCATTTGCTTTTGAAACATAAAATGAGAAAAATACGAACATTAACTTATGTAATTGCTGAGATACAACTAGGTTTCTAAGATATTGAAGATAAACCAGAGTTGTTACATAGGCTGTGCTGTGTTTTTATGAGTAGCCAGCCCAAGGAAGGCTAAATCACAGCATCACAGGATGGTGAGATTGGAAGGGACCTCCAGAGATCATCTAGTAAATAGCTCTCCTCCATCAGGGACAGCCTGTGTAGTCTTTTTCTTCTGTCCCTTTGCCTGTGCTCATAAACAGAGCCTCTTCTCTGCCAGCTTTGGCTAGGTTGGTCAAAAATCCCAGTTAGGAAATAAGGAAGAAAAAGGTGGTGCAGTTGGATAACTTGGATTCCTCAGGAAGCTTTTCAAGTTCTCCAGTGCCCTGTGGCTTTTGCCCTATGGCTTCAGTGTCAAGCGTAGACTTCTCATCTTTGCCAGGACTTAAGGATAAAGAAGATGGGCTCGCTGCCTTAAAAAGGCAAGATCAGATTAAGAAAAGCGAGCAAGGCTTCTGGAGCTAAAGCTGGGCAGCAGATGGGTTGGAGGAAGGGAAGGATCCTGAGCAGTTCGGGAAGACACTGATTTGCTGCTGTGCTACTGTCAGTGAGCACAGTAATAACCCCAGCACCAAATAAAATTGCATACGAGAGAGGAAAATAGGGAGGAGGGGAGAGTGCAGAGTCTCCATTAAGGCAGGCGCCCGAGTGGTGCTCTGGCATTCCTGCGTAAATGAGAAGCAGGAGGAGAAGGACTGGAAGCAGCAGCTTGCGGGGGAGTTGACATCCACGGAGAGATGTTGTTTATAGCGTTGGATTTCAGAGGAATTAGCGCAGCAGACAAGTCATCCCGCTGCCCCGTCCTGCCGTGTCCTTTACACGCGCAGGCTTGGCCCTGCATTGGGAGAGCCGCACGAAGACGGTCCCGACTGCCGCACAGACTGTCCCTGCTGCGCAGGAGCCTTCCAGGCGTTACTAGAGCAGCAGCGTTTGCAGGCAGAAGGCGGGTAAGGCCTTGGGGCTAGCACCCCTACCCGTGCAGCAGAGATCTGCAGGGACTGCAGAGGAGGTGGGGTGCTGCCTGCGTCAGCAGGGGCAGCAAGTGCCACCTTGCAGGTGGCCAGGAAGAAGGTTGTGGAGGTCAGGAAGCAGCCTGGCTCCTGTGGCTGGGGCCAGGTTCATATGGGCTTCTGACCGCTCAGCAGTGTCCAAACCCATCCACAGAGTCTGTAATTCTCTGCCTCGATCAATAAAATACAAAGGAAAGAGAAAATACCAGCCTCAAGTGTTTATATAAATGGGCATGCTACCCAGCTCCTCAAACCCTGAGGAGAGGTTTTTTCCCTCTATCTCTCACTATCAGAGCTCGGCAGGGACCAGTTCAGAGCAGGTTGGAGCTGCAGAAATGCAAGAGGCAGATGGCCATGTAGAGAAATGAAATTTCTTAATGGTGCCTTCAGTGTTTTTTATGCACTCTCTTAACCCAAAGTTGAAGAAGGAGAAATGCCACCCCTAATTCTTGGGAATGTTCCACAAAATACTTTTTACTAAAGGATGTTTGCATTTATTTACATGTTTTGTAGCCTAAATTGAATCTTCTTCGTTACAACCCACAGAAACAAGAAGGTCCAGTTTGTTTCGTAGATCCTGGGGTGACAGTGCTGAAGTGTCAGTTTATGAAAGTGTTTCACATTTAGCCAATTTAATCAGGAGATACTGTTCCTCAGTATTTAGGTCATCCTAAGGCGATTCAAAGTTACACTTAAAAGTTATCCAGTTGCTAAGCCAATTTTTCAGTATAGCTATGTAGCCAGTTGGTTGTATAGAGAGCTGGGAAACGCAAAGCCCAGGCTCAGTTCAGGCTCCGAGCTGTGGTCAGAGAGGTAATAGTAACAATAATAGTAATAATAATGTTACGTGAATAATAGCTATAGAGAAGCATAAAGCCTCAGAATTTTCAGTAGGAAAATAGTAGCCTGAAACTTTCTTCTTCCTCCTGGCTTAAGAGACCTGCAAGATTCTTTGAAGGACAATTTCTGTGTGTCTGTATGTTTGCATTCTACTTTACGTATGTCTGTGGAAGCTTATAAACTTCTGTTGTGTTTTGAAATAAGATGAGCTCTAAAACTTTGGCGTAGTCTTGTTTTGGTAAGGGTATTGCGTGTAGACATCCTTGTGGTTAAATTAGAGGAAAAAAATAGATTTCCCGCGAAGGGAGTCATTGTTTGCAAAGGGAATGATTAATGACTAAGAAAGATGCACATTTAACTACATGATCGTGCTCATAAAGCCCTAGTGTAATTCATGTGAAATCTGTGGCTTGGCGTTGTCATTAAAAGGATAGTATCAAAAATTGCTTTTTTTTAATCCTAATTCCTTTTCTACTTTTGTGTAACAAATAACACCGGTCATTCTGGAAAGAAGTTGGCAAGAAAATAAAGTATTTCTCGTTTGCTTTGCTTCTGAACTCTGCCTCACCTTCCCTCCACTACTGCAGACTGCTCAAATCCCAGTGGTTCTGGTGCCGAAAGCTGAGGCTGAGCCTCTTACCTGGTCCTTCCCTTCCTTCCCCTTGCCTGGTAGACGGTAGATGTGCCCTTTTCTGGCACCTTGCGAGATGGTGCTGGTTAGCAGAAGATCAGGTTCTGCTGCCTGAGAGCATAAAAAGACTGGGACCCAATGAACCATCCAGAGAGGAAGCAAGGGGCAATGATGATCTGTGTTTCAGTAGGAGTTTATGGGTTGGTGATACATATTCTTGCCCTTTTTTTTGGGTGACTTAACCTGGTGTCACATTTGTACAAGAGAGTTCCAGCTTGGTGAATCTCTAAATATAGAATTTGGAATACCTGGATTTGTGGACCCCATCACAATGGTTACTAAGAGGATGCCATCCAAAACAGAAGCAGAGAGGGAAGATCAGGGCTGCTTTAAACACAAGAAGGACAAGAAAGATCCCTGGAGATCTTATGTTTAAAGATCATAAGAAGATCCAAGGAAAGAGAGAGATTGATCCCAGGCTTTGATACTGGGTCCACTGCTGTTTAACAACTTCCTTAACGACATGTTTCATGGTAATGACAAGTATGATGAGACCTTCAGCAAGTTTGTAGCCAAACAGAAACTGGGAGGAGTGAGTGGTGTGCAGGGTGGTTGTGCTGCTCTTCAAAGGGACCTTGACAGCCTGGAGGATGTCGTGAAGCTCAACGAAGGCGGATAGGTTAGTCCACTAATGTGCACAAATACCTCATGGGCAGATGTAAGGAAGACGGAGCCAGGCTCTTCTCTATGGGATCCAGTGAGAGGACAAGAGGTAACGGGCACAAATTGAAATACAGGAGATGCCTTTTAAACATGTGAAAAACCCTTTACTGTGAGGATGACTGAACACCGGAACAGGTTGTCCGGAGAGATTGTGGAGTCTCCGTCCTCCTGGATGGACAGGACCAGACTGGATGTGGTCCTGGGCGACCTGCTGTCGTTGGCCCTGCTTGAGCAGAGGAGGCTTGACCAGATGATCCCCGCCGGTCCATGCCGACCTCAGCTGTTCTGTGATTCTGAGTTTTATGGATTCAAATAAGCAGAGAGAAAATGAAGGGGGAGTCTTGGGAGGTGATCTCAGGAGCCTTATTGTTTTGGCTGGTAGTCTGGGAGCTTCACGAATTTCAGGGCGATGGGAGGCTGGGGTTACGGTAAGGAGGAGATGGATTCCCTGTACAGGTACTTGGTGTGATGCTGTCTGAGGAGGATGATTCTATTGAGAAGGGATCAGAAAAGCTGATGAGAGAGTTGAGGGTTGATGAGTTGAGATGAGTTGAGATGAGAGATGAGGGTTATTGCAAATATTCATGGGCATTGCAAAGTCAAGATGCCTTGTAGCAAGAGTTCAGTGTTTCCACAAAGTTCCAAAGCCGTTTGCCTTACCAGTTGCTCAGCAGCCCAGCTACCCAGGAGGAGCTGGGGTGTTTGGCTCGCCTGGCAGGTCAGGGATGTTTTGAAAGGTAGCAGTCTTGAAGAAAATGGGAAAGGACTTTCCACCTTTCAAGTGAAAATTCCCTTTTCAGAATTGATTGAAAGAAAACATTTCCATTTGTTAATTAAAAACCTCTGCCAAGTCTTGAATTTTTTTGGAATGGTTGAATTCCTATAGGAGGAGCCTTTAAAATATCTGGTATCTCTCAGGGTGGAGGAGCAGCTCTGTTTCCAACCTTTCCTTACTGCTATTTTCAATGTGGCAAAGGAAGACGCAGTAGCGCCTGCAAACTCGCCCATTTCCCAGGACTTCAGCCTCTGCTGGGGTTGGCTCTGCCAAAACACTCGGATGGACTTTGGATAAAGTGACTGAGATCACAGTGCTTAACTGCTTCTTCAGGGCTTTACTCCTTTGCACATGCTGATTATAAAAAGAAATTATGATTTTGAGCGCTGCTTTTGAGCTCCTCTGGGCCGTCCTCCTGTGTTCGCTTTGCACGCAAATGCAGAATTCAGGCGTTTTCCTTGCACCTTTAAAGCCTGCAGACTTTGTCTGGAAAACGGGCTGCATCCTGAGCTGCCCAGCACAGCTATGTTTTAATCAGAGCCAATAAGTGGAAAAATGTAATCTCTTTGAGCACTGCAGTGATGCGAGCTCTGGAAGGGGCTAGAGGAATTTTAAGCTTCCTGCTGCATGTTAATACCAAGAGAAAATATTTCTTCAGTCCTTTTTCCTCTCACCCCTTTCCAGTGCTTAAGATCCTTCCAAAAACCTCCCACTCCTCTTTTTTTAAACTGCTCCTTGGTCCTATTTGGCCTTGTGGTCTCATAATGTGTTAGAGGGACATAAAAATGAGGCTGGGGAAAGTCTCAACTCTCAAAATTCATTGCCTTAGGTGCTCCTTTTGCTCACGTTTCATCTGCAGCCACAATAGTCTTGTTCCTCCCTACTGCTCCCTGCCATTTGTTTGCATTTACCTGCATTTCCCATCAGAAGCTGTGCCTCTGCCTTAGCCTGTAACACTTTGCGCTTGCAATATTTGTCATTTAGTTAACTGGACTTTCAGCAGAAATAGCTGTTTTATTATCCCAAAATGTGTGAGGGGGAGGAAAAGGAGGCTCTTTAAAGGCAATGTAAATCTCGCTGTGTACGACCCTGCAAGGTACTCGTAGCTGTGAAGCTATGAACTTAGGCTTAGTTTTGCTGTTAAGCTCTTGCTTAGGTCAGAAACTCGTGCCTGAATTACTAGGGCGAGCTGGTTGCAGCTTTAGACTTGGAGGGATTTAGACTTGGAGCACGTGGGGCTGCGGGCAGCGCTCTGCTCTCACGGGCGCCTACCAGGGCTGCTGCCCGACCCAGCAATGGAAAATGCTGCTGCTTCCCCATTGCAGGGTTTTTTTCTCCATTTATGATAATGTGTTTTCTCCCACATGGGTGATATTTGTTTTTCTGCCTTGCAGCCGGCCCCATTGAAGCTGCAACCCCTGAGAAGGGCTTGTGGTGACATCTAACATTTGTTCTGTTTGTGCTGCAGGCTGAGGTCAAGCAAACAGAGCAGTCGCTGTGTTTTAGTCGTCTTCCTTAACGAGCACATGAAACCCAGTGAGCACATTAAGTGCAATCCTGGAGCTCCAGGATCGACTGCGAGGAACGGCCAGGGGAGGAAGCATGTAACTCCAGGCACTGTCTTTTATTGAGGAGATATATAGGAAAATAATAGACTGGAAGGATATGTAAGGGCTTTAGTGTTAAATAGATGGCACTGTGTTGTTGACGGAAAAAGATCTTGGCAGAAGGCTTGTTGTGACTGCTGCTGTGGCTTGCAGAGGCATTTCCTACCGACTGGACTAACCATGAAAAATGTCTCTGCTTTTAGGAGTTCAAGGCATTCGGTGGAGTCTTCCCGGGGAAGATGTCGGCTTTGATGATGGAAGCCCGTTGTCTAGACAAGAGAGGAAGCTTCTTTAAGGTAAATGTCATATTTGATTTATTTCAGCAGAAGGGGGAGGATGCATTTGCTGTGAAGTGTTAGTTGCTTATTTTTCTCTTTAGCAGCTGTAAAGAGCTGCTTGCTGTTTTTGCTAGCTCTGGGTTTTGTATCTCTGACCAACACAAAATATCAAGCCCATGGGTTTCTGTGCAGCTAGCGCTGCAGAAAGTGCCACAGAATCTGTCCTGTGAGGCACATCTTTTCTGTAAAACGGAAAGCATTTCCCCGAGGATCTGTTGGTCAGATTTTATTTGAAGCTAGACAGCCACCTCCTCTGTGCATGTGGCTTTTCTGTACCTTTAGTAGAGTATCTGGTACCAGAGGGCTTGTGGCTTTCTTTGCAGTGGTATTAAGAGCTTTATTACAGGCATAGCGTGAGCAGAGTTTTCTTAAACTGGATTTGTGTAGTTTAAAGTTGTATCATTTCTGGTTTAGTTTTACTTGGGGTGGAGAGGGCTCTTTGTGTTATTTAAACACTCACAAAAATGCTATCTTTGCAGTCACTGTGTGTATATATCAGGGTTTTTTTTATTATTCCTTCATTCAAGTATTAAAGTCTAACAGTGCATCTCATTGGGAGTCACCCAGCAGCCGGTGTGCAGCTCCCTGCAGTACTCAGAAACGCAGCATGGTGCTTGTCTGAGCCTAATACTGTGGAGGAAACTAATCCTTCCTCCCGTAAGATACTCGGCCCAGGCCCTGCTGGCATGGAGAGTTAGTGGTTCTGGTCTGGCACTCACATGGTTATACTGAGTAAACAGAAACCGTTTCACTTGGTGTCTTGCTCTCTGTGGCTTGTAGCACACTTAATACGCGCTGTTTCAGTGTCGAATGGTTTCAGGTGAGAGCCTCTCCACTTCCCCGTTTCTGCAGGCCACTCTGTGTGAGTTTTCCGCTCAGGAGGACCTGGCAGGGGCTTTCTGTGCTGCAGGGAGGTCGCTAGCACAGGAACTCACCCTGGTCCTTCCATGCGGAGGGCTGGAGAGCCTTTGGAGAGCCGGCAAGTCTGGAGCTGCATTTCTACCCGCATCTCCACACCAAGAGGTGGACGTGGAGTTGGACTTGTTGGTGCGGCTTTCAGAAGACAGCAGAGTGCCGTGAGCTGCCTTGTGTTTGTGAGTAACAGGGCAGGTCTGGAGGCAGGGCTCGTGTTGCTGCGGAGGAGCCTGTGGTTTTCTTGGAGCCTGCTTGCTGTGCATCGAAGCTAACAGAACCTCCCTGTGAGTATATGGGTAGCCCAGGCTCCTAGAGGAAAGAGCAGGGCACGAGGAGCACCACCCTGGCACGTGCGCTCGCCCGAAGCCATCTCAACCCAGCAAAGTGCAGCGTCCTGTCCTGCCTGGGCCACGGCAAAGGGAAACGGAGCAGCTGAGCCTGCTGTCCCGGCTGCAGTCACTGCCAAAGGAGTGCGCAGGGCCACACAGGTTCTGCCAGCAGCTTCATCACATGGTTACAGCGACACACGGATGCAGGGTAACGTGTTGCATGTTCCCTTTATCTCGAGACAGTCTCCTCAGGCCAGTCCTCAAGAAAACGAAAGATCGGTGCTGCAGTGACTAAGTATTTTCCTCCTTGGCTCGCTCTTTCATGTGGTCAGCAGTAAACAGGAGTCATGTGGGGACAGCAAGCGCTTTGCAGTTGCGCAATGCGCTTTTGTTAGGTCCCGTTTCTCAGAAGCACAAACATTACCTTGTTTGATAGCAGTCCACAGCTGGATGGGGTGAATGGTCACGGCTTCCAAATCTCAGCAAGAAACTATTTCAGTTGTGAAGAGTATTTCCAGATTTTTGCTAATGCGTCTGCTGGAGGGATAATGATGTTGGTGGAATGGCAGGGATCATCTGAGGCGTTTTCTGAAGTGCATCGGTGTCTTCACCTTAAATAACTCTAGGTGGTTTAGAGGCATGGAAATGGCAAATCTGGGCACCTCCTGATCACGCTGATGTGATAGATGGATAGATGGAGGAGGACAGCACTGTGCCACGGCAATTTTATGATACCAGCATGCTCTAAGGCTATAATGGTGACAGCTGAGAAACTCTGAGGTTTCTCTAAATTTTCTCGGGGCCTGAAGAACGGTGGGAATAAAAGATGCCTCAGAGGTAGCTTTTCAGATTTCTCATCCTCTTATGCCATCATTTTTTTCCATAGGCATAATTTCACTTTTTTGTTGATTTTTTTTTATGTGTCCTTTAGATGCTAGTACTTCTTTTCTTGTCTTGTTTTGTGTTTTGGAGACCTGGTAGTTGAGAGAAATTCTCCTGCCTGTGATCCCTGTGCTCCAGACGTGCTCTCCCGGCTATGCGTGTAGGTCACGTCTGAGCTCGTGCTGTCTTGGGCAATTTAAGGTTGCCCAAAATACCTTTCACGTGCTGGGCTCTGCTTCCTCAGGGCACTTTAAGTGCTTGTAAAAAAGAGTCTTGCTGTTTTCAGTATCGTTTGTTAGGAAATTCATTGGCACATGCCAGTGGGAAATACCAGCTTGCTTTGTTTCTTCTCGGTTGTCCTTAAATAGTCCACATGGCTGTAGCTTCTAACCATCCCTTTATTTTGTTTTGTTTTTTTTCCCACATTGATTCTTTTAACCTTTGGTGTGGTAGGAAAAGTCTGTTGTCCTCTTTCTACAAGAAGTGAAAGCCTGTGTTTTTAGAGGCCAAATTCTGCCAAGTCTTTAAAGGTAGTACTTTCCGAAGGCGCAGAGCCAGCGAGTCTCTGACAAACATCCTTCTTACTGAGTCATCTTTCTTCTCATCAAAATATTAAGCTCCAAACTGCACAAAAGTGACATCCGAAACGTTAACACCATTGATACTTTTCTGTGCTGAGATGCAGCGTCAACAAAATCTGTGCTCCTTAGTGAGGAATAAGATGCTGAATAATGTTGGGGGCCTTGGAAACTCAGTGTGCAAAATGGCCAGAAAGTGCAGCCGCGTATCAAAATATTTAATTGCGTGCAGGCACTTGGACAAGGCCAGGAATAGCGCTCACAGCTCGGCTGGGGCTCCGCCAGCTCGGCACACAGGCTGCTCTTTGAGGGTTGCTGCACTCTGCTTATCCAAACAGGAAGGCGACGAGGAGATGCCAAATAGGATGCAGGGCTCCAGCGAGAAGGGAAAATGAGAGACTGGCGGGGAAAGGGGTAAGTGCTGGGGTCCATTTGTGCACTCAGACGCTGATCCCAGCTGTCTTCACCAAGAGTGGATCGGAGATGCTGATGTCTCCTTTCCTCTGGAGTCCCTCTAGCAGACCATTGCAGAGAGTCCCCCAGTGCTGCCGCCTCCGTGTCTCCTTCCCTGCACTCCCACGAAACGTTAACGGTTTCATTAATTCTTCGCTCAAGCCGATTTGCTTTTCCGTGCAGAGAAAGGGGATTCAGCTGCCTTGCAGTGAGCGCAGGATTTTAGAAAATGCCCTGCAGCCGCCGTGGAGCCCAAGTCGCCCATCATCCCCTCCAGACCGAGAAACCCTGAATGACTGAAGAGGCCCAGAGCTGTGGAGGCACCAGGGGAGGCGCCGGGCTCAGCTGACACAAACCATTTGCCTGGTGTATTAGGGAAAAAATATGCTGTGGTTTAGGCTGCTTCCATCTCATGCTCCCATTCCTGGATTTGAGGAATGTAAACAGCTAGTACTTTGGTATTTGGGGGCAACCTGCTGTTTAGGGTAGGCTTGGTTAGGGAATGTTGTGCTGGGCTACTGTGACTTCACGCTCCCTGAGTCATTATTATGTGGGTTTGCAGCGGTTGTGTTTTATTTTGCTTGACGACAGCTGGCGGAGCGGTAGAACTGTAGTTTCTCACTTGCAGAAGAGCGCAGCCAAAACAGAAAAACAGCAGACAAACAACCAGTTATTTAGCACGTTGCATATTTATTAGTTATTTTCTCATTTTGCTTCTATTTTTGCTGTTAACTAACTCCTCACCTGAGAAGATGTGATGCTTCCAAATACATTTCTTTTTATGTAAACCTCTTGTTTCTATAGCACAGCAGAGTAATGGCAGTTTTTCCTAGCCCTAAATCATCTATGAAAGACTTTTTCATGTCACTTTTGAAGGCTTTGGGCTCATGCATGTTGTTTTATACTAATGAGGCCCTCCAACTTCCCTCTATTTCCATCATATTTCCCTTAGAAACTACCTCTTCTGGTCTTGATTCCAAGTCCATTGAAATCAATGAGAAACTTTCTCCATTATTCCCAGCCAAACGGGAATCTTGATCTTGTGAGCAGCAAAAAGTGTCTGGAGAAGTAAAATACCCGTAGCCTCGTGCTGCAGAGCAGGCTGTCTTCCCCCATCTACACGTGTGTTATTAACAGCCACACTGAGCATTCAAGCACCTCTTGGGCTTGATCAGGACCAGAAGTTCTGGTCATGCCGAGTGCTTCAGGAGCGACGTCACGGACCCGTGACTGCACCTTGCCAACGCTGGGTGGAAAATAATCGGTCAGGTGCTGCTGGAGTAACCGTGTGGCAGTTAATTGCAAACATGCTGCAGGTGACTTAACTGCAAAAAGATTTTTTTTTAAGCGAGAGAAGGGTGATATTTATTTATTTATTAAGGAAAGAAAAGTTTTTCAGAATCCAGAAAAATTGTGCTGTGGAACGTCATTGTAGGATCTTCTCTTCAAGGCAGAAATGCAAAAAGCACAAGGATGGCTTAATGTCTTCAAGATAAAACTGTGTAGCCATCCTCGCTTTACACTGACTTGAAGAGGATATGTGTTTCACAGCTGTTTTTAAAGCAGGTATTTCCAAGAGCCTTAATTCTGTATAAGCAAGCATCTCCCCCAAACAGGGATCCAAAGGGAAGTTGCCTGAAAGAGGCCAGATCTAGGGCAAGTGTGCAAAAAGGCCTGCAAATATCTGCAGAGATAAAGCTGGGTATTGGAATATCACCCTGGGCCACAGCGCGCGCGCTGCCAGCCAGTCTTGTTAATGGGTTAAATCCTTTAATAAAGTTTAATGACACATTCAGATGCAGCTCCCGGACGTCCCGAGCTCATGGTTTAAAAGCCCAGCCCGGCTCGGGGTCGCCGGGGGACTTGCCTGGGACTGAGCGCGCGGCTCCTGCAACGTCTCATGACCAGATCTACTAACACACGAAGGCTGGGGAAGTTCAACAAGTATTTCAGCCTGGCTCCTTTTTTTCCTTCTGTTCTCATCAAGGTTAGAAAAGAAAGTGTTAAAACTTTCCTAAAGTTTCTTTAAAGTTTTTGATAAAATCTTGCTTTATTTATTTACTCAAGCCAGCCCCTTGGCTGCATGTCCCACAAAGAAGTGTGGTGAGATATGAATTGTGATATATATATTTTTTTTTAATCCAGAGAGAGGAAATCTTAACTTGATCATCGATAGGCTGTAGCTCACACTGGGGTGGTTCTCTTGACCTAAGGGATGCTCTGTTTTATTCCTATATTTTGTCGCACTCGTTATGTCCGAAGAGCAAATGATACGTTGCTGAGCTGCTCTTTATTAGGCTTTTTCTTGCATTTCGCACATCTGGACACAAATCAGAAGACACTAGAACAATATTTTAGAGCAGGGTTTATTCTTTAAAGTAAATCTTAAGAGGACATACGAAAAAAACAATTATTTTGTAAGGTAAGAGTGGTTATTGTAGCTAGGGGTGGCGCTTGGTCGTTCTGGGTCCTCTTCGAGGTTCAGCTCTCGTGGAGCTGATGCTTCCACCTCTCTTCTTCCCTCGTAACGTGGAAGAGAAGCTTCCTTGTTCCGCCTTGGCAGCCTCTGGGACTCCCGTTACCCAGCCCTGGAGCCGGATGAGCGGATCAAGTGCCAGGGGAGCAGAGACCTCCGGCTTCTGGCTTCACCAGCAAACTCTGCGCTGGGTTTGCAGCAATGATGGGCAGCAATCATGTGCTTAAACGTTTCATTTAAATTTCACTATTTTAATGGTCACCTCAAAACTTGGCCTGGCTCATCCTAATTTCAGATGTTATTTTAAAATTACCTTTTTAGGCTGTAAGTTTAATACATTTAAATTAAAAATGAAGAAGAAAATCCAGCCGGGAACGTTTTGTACAGGCACATAAAAGGAGTTATTCTCTCTCTAGAAACAGTTAAGTCTCCCCAACCTCTTTTCCTTTACAAGGGGAAGTCCGCATAGGATGAGATTAAAAAAAAAGTAATCTCCGGTGACTAAACTTACCCGGGCTCCCTTTCCCCGCCTCTTGACATCCTTCTATTTTTGTCCCTTTGCAGCTCATTGACACAATCGCCTCAGAAATCGGAGAACTGAAACAGGAGATGGTACAGACAGATCTCGCCCTGGAGGATGAGCCCGCTGCTTTGCAAAGGTAAAGGCAGAAGAACGTTCCTTCCCGGAGCTCCCGGATGGGCGCGTTGTCTCGGTGCTGATTCCCGGGGTGACGTGCGCCGGGCTTTGCTTTGGTGCAGGAGGAGTGTCCCGAGAGCTGCCGCCTCTCTCTTTTTGCCCCAATAACTTCTAAAAGTAACGGAATTTGCTGCCTCGTTGTGAGGCCGGGGCACGGCAGAGCGTCCGAAGCAGGAAGCTCCCGAGGATATTCCTGTTGCCTATGGCAGCAAGCTCGGCCTGCGCCCGGAAAAGGCCAAAAACCTCCGTTGCTCGGTGACAATACAAGAAAGTTTTGTCCGAGAACACAATTTATTTATGTTCTCAGCTTAACAAGTAAAGTAGTGGTATGAGCTGACCTGTGTTGTAGGAACATGAACTTAGGCTGGTTTATACTTGAGTATCTTGTATGTAAAAAAAAAATAGCAAATGGATACATGCTCTTGCCTTTAAAGTGATTTAAGATATTTATTACAGTGCAGATAAAGTTCTGGTTTTGTTAAATCATACCTTGCAGGTAAGGGCTACAGAAACTGGCAGTCGAAGCCTGTTGCTGTAAGTGGGGGACTGTTGGGCATTTTGACTGGGGTTTGATTGTCTGTGGCTATTTGACAAATTGATATCCAGAAGGGATCTGATATTCTATTCATTACATTAAGGTCAAAAATGTGTCCTCTCCTTAATGACAGAATATTTGTTGCAAGAGGAAAGTCACCCATGCAAATATTGGGCTTCATCTGCCTGCGCTTAGGGGCAGATCTTATTCCTAGTACACTCTGTTTTGCTAGGAGGCGATTTAATGAAGTGGATAATAGTTAATCAGAATTGCCTCTCTGGTTTTAGCTATTTTTTCTCTCTCTGTAAATACTTTTAAGGTGTGCTAAATCTTAATGCGATGTATTTGCATTATGTGCATTAATTTACATGTTGAGCAGCACCTTTCTTGCCCAAGCAGTGAAAAACATCAGACGAGGGGACTAATTAATGCTTGGCGAAGCCTCTGGTCACATGTTGTTCAAGTGCAAAAGCTCTTTACAGCGCAGTTTCCAGGGACAGAAAGGATATTTTCTCCATTTTAAAGGATTCCGCTAATTAGTTTCAGTGACTGTTAGCTAATTTTCACTTGAGAAAAGGCAGCCTCTTACTTTTGAATGAAACATAGATCTGCAAGTTCTCAAATCTTGATGGAAACACTTAGCTGGTAAAAGTCCATTAAAATCTTCCCTTTTACAGATAAAAGGGTTTTTTTGGTTTGCTGGCTCAGTTTTGAGTGGAAAGTATATTTTGATTAAAACATGCAAGTAAAATTAACCTAAATTTCTTTGAGTATTTAATTGAATTCTGATTCACGTAGAAATAGCACTTGACACTAAAACTAGGCATCCAATAAAAAAAAAAACCCTTCTTATGGTCCCTTTGAAAATGATAGAAAATACGAAATCTGAGTATATGAAGGTAAACTTTATATGACTATACACAAATAAAGTTTATGCTTCTATATTGGTGAAGGTTGTATTGAAATTAGTTATGTAATTAATTGTATGCTGATAGATTTTGTTTATTTAGAATTACCAGGCAAGATTTCAGGCATTTCAGCTTTGTTTTGAGGATGCTCATTTTCAGCTATGCTTCCATAAAGGATGTGTTTCCTATTCTGGCTATTTATGCTTCAGTAGTTATTTTTAAACTTTGTGATTAGTGTAGCTTGCTTATTTTATATTGTCTATGTTGTTGTTCAGAGGCCAACATCTTGATAGGACTTTTGGATTTGAATCTAGAGAACATCTGAGCTCAGAGTTGTGCATTACTCTCATTTACTTCTCACTTTAGACTATTCCCGTATCCTTCATGCTTTACGCTAGACAACCCTTATGTCTATACATCTCCTACTGTTTTCCACCTTTTTCCACTGGCTTCTTGAGTTGCTTCTGCTGGGGAGAAGCTGAACACCCTCCTGACAGCGCCGCAGGAGGGACCTCTCCCTCACTCCTTGGGTAACGTGGTGCTGGTGTGTGAGCATCCTGAAACCTGGGAGCATTCCAGCAAACAAACGGAATGAGGAGCTATGGGCACGTCCTCACCAGGACAGGTCGGTTCTTCCACTGTTTCCAGTGGACAGTCCCGGAACACAGTGTTCAGGGGCATTGCAGTGAATGTTACTCATCCTTGTAGGCTGCAGAGTCATCAGTGAGCACTCCCAAAGGGAGACTTCCTCTCCCAGGCCGGTGTCTGTCAGGGTGGGAGCTCCAGCACGGTCGGAGAGCAGATGAAAAGGGGAAGGGAAGCCAGAGGTTTCGATCACGAGGCTGGAGTGAGAAATACAGCTGGGGCTGGAAGAAAAATCTACAAAGAGTGAGTGTGCAGGACAACAGGAACCCCTGCTTTGCATGGAGGCAACTGGGGCCTGCGTTTGAGCCCTGCAGGTAGGAGGGAGAAGAGCATCCCGACCTGCAGGTTCATCCTGCCCCGTGTCCTTTCTCCTGTGAGCTACGTGTAGTCAGGACGTTGGTGCTGCTTGTCTTGGCCATTATTCTTGGTTACTTTGCGTGTGCTTGTGGGTTTTCCTGAATCTAAGGAAACCTGCGTGAATCCTACATGCTCACCGATCTGCTGTGAATAGTTTTGATATCCCTAGGAGAGCCCAAATCATAAGGAGAGACCGGTGAAGCGGCCACTCCAAGCAGATGGGGTTGGTGTTTGGTTTCATGTGGCCCGAGTGCTTTATGTTTTTTATGGAATTAGATAGTTGCATGCAATGTGTTGCGTGTGGCTCGTGCGTATTTGCTAGTGCAGCGTTTTATCCTGCTTGAATTAGTCTGGTATCTCCGTGGCATCCGAGCGGTTCTTCTCTCCCTGTGCAGGTTTCAAGGACGTAACATCTCAGTCCCAAAGAGTTTTGCTCTCTGAGGGCTGACAAAATCCTCAAAGACAGCATAAATAAGCAACAGGGAAAGGAGACTGGAGGAAGGGGAGAGGCAGCACTGACCTGGTGCTGGTGACTGCTGCAGGTCATGAAAATTTTGCCTTGGTGCCACATTTTGCCTCTGACCATGCAGGCAAGGAGTGAGCAAGCACCCACGCGTGTGCCCCCTGTTACTTCCCCTTCCACCACTGCCCAGAGATGCTGCAAGATGCTGCCCAAAACTAGAAAAAAGTTTTTGTTGGGTTTTTTTCTCCTTTTCTTTTTTGACCCGCCTGTCCTGTGGGGTGCGGGTGATGGGGAGGCTCTGCATAGCTAAAGCAACTCTTGGACTACCCAGGTTTGTAAAACCCAGCAGATAACCAAAGCCTCCAAGAATTGTTCTTTATTACCAAACTTAGCACCAACTTTAACTATCCTGCCCCTAAATATATCCTCTGCTTAAATTCTTTCGCCTAAGCTGGACTAGTGGACACTTAGTCCAGCTTTTGACTTCATTCCTTACACAGCAGTCAGTCCAGGACTGAAGGAAGCAAGCGCACAAATATCTAACTCCTTTTTGGAGGAAGCATCAGGACAGATGGTAGCGCTAGCCTGTGTATAGCGCCTTAGCCCTTCCTGGACAAAATACCAGCAGAGAAGAAGGATGTGGAGCTGCTGGAGAGAGTCCAGCGCAGGGCCACAAGGATGATCAGGGGCCTGGAACATCCTCCCTATGAGGAAGGGATGAGAGAGCTGGGCCTGTTCAGCCTGGGGAAGAGAAGGCTGAGAGGGGATCTAATCAGTGTCTATAAGTACCTCAAGGGAGGCAGTGAGGAGGATGGGGACAGCCTCTTTTCAGTAGTGGCCACCGACAGAACTAGAGGAAATGGCCACAAACTGAAGCATCAAAAGTTCCACAGGAACTTAAGGGAAAATTTCTTTGCAGTGAGGGTGACAGAGCACTGGAACAGGCTGCCCAGAGAGGTTGTGAAGTCTCCTTCTCTGGAGATCTTCCAAACCTGCTTGGATGCAGCCCTGTGCCACGTGCTCTAGGTGACTCTGCTTGTGCAGGGGGGTTGGACTAGATGATCTCTAAAGGTCCCTTCCAACCTTAGGCATTCTGTGATGGTAGTGAGGCTCAGGATAATCTGCAGTGAGGTTATTTTGATCAGACTTCCTTTGCAAGAAAAATCCCTCGGAGCAGAGAGCAAAGGAAAATCATGTTTGGTGCTGGGATGGCTGGTGCTGGGATGGCCAATAAGCAGCTTGACACCAGCAGGACAGTGAGCGGATTGCTGCCAGGAAGGATGGAGAGAGGCTTCAGGGCACTGCAGCTTCCCCAGGCTCGCAGGGCATAAAAACATCAGAATTGCAGGAATATTAGTCTTGGAAGAGAAGCCTCTTCAAAAACAAACATAACGAGGAAGTGGGGTTAAGCGTTTAATCAGATCCTATGTGCCTGGACGCGTGCATGTGTTGGAGGTGACTGCTCAACTTCAGCGAGCTGAGGGAAAATGCTAAGACTTAACTGAAAGCCAGCTGTCAAACTGAAGGTGACTCAAAAAGAAATCATATAGATAAGCGAAATTTTGTCTATAATAATAATAGCAGTTTTCAATAGAAGAAACAGTATCTGGGGTGCCAGCAGCACCGCTAGCATTGTAGTAATTCTAATTGCTGGATTGAGTGTTGCCTATGGGAGCTGTCTAATTTATATTTTTTCTCTTCCTCGCAGCCGAGTAAAGGAAATGGATAATGTCTCTCCTGAGAAAAAGGATGTAAAAAGCTGTCCGCGGGACTCTGGCTACGACAGCCTGTCCAACAAGCTCAGCATCTTGGACAAGCTTCTCCACACTCACCCCGTGTGGCTGCAGCTGGGCCTGAACGATGCTGAAGCCACAGAGATCCTGCAGACCCAGCCGCCTGGGGTGAGAATTTGCAATTCCCATCACACGTTGCAGCTATTACTGGAAAAACTGTTTCTTGGGTGCTTTAATCCAGGTGAAGACTATTTGGGGTCTACTGGAGCTAAGAGTCTGGCTGCTGCAGTTGGAGCTCCACAGCAGGACTTTGCTTTGCAGGACTGTAACAGATACATTTCTGATGCAGAGAGAGAACTGCTAAAATAGGGTATTTGACTATGTTTTCTTCATGAGTGCCACACTGAATTGCCTTGGAGGGAAACCAGGCATTAGGTGCTCAGATAAGGCTGGTGGCTGGTGGCTGTTTCTGCACACTCCTGACGGCCTCTCTCCGAGCACAGGCAAATCGTGGCAGTGGGCTGGGATCCACCTTCCCCAAATTCCCAGCCTGAGCTGGGGCTGCTGTGGGTTAAACTGTGGGTCTCAGATGGTCACAATGGACCCAGTGTTGTCAGCTTATTTTATATGAAGTCAAAAGGATGTTTTATATATATTCTGTTTTGCACCAAGTTGTTCAGGGAGTGAAATTTGGAGGTGTTTCCTATAGGAAGCAGATTTTGGACTTGTTACATTTCCTTTCGTCTCCTTCTCTTCTTAAGATATCTTTAATGAACCTTATCCTTTTCCCTTCTCCATCACAGATATTTCTGGTTAGGAAATCAGCAAGACTGCAGAAAAAGGTCATTTCTCTGCGCCTACCTGGTGAATGCGGGTCCTGCCTGAAAGAATTTGCAATTAAAGAAAGCACATACAGTAAGTTACCCATTACAGACCTTCCTGATGGTGGTCACCTTGCATGAGCCAAGTGCTTTGTGCTGGTGAAACCTGCAGCAGAAAATCATCTGAAGTTGCAGGAACACAAAGTGCTGCTGTGGGTAGGCAGGGTTGTTTACGCAGATCTAAGAGTGGGTCAGGCATGTCCTGGAGAGGGAAGATGTTGCAGAAACCCCTATGCCTGTGTGGGGACTCAGGAGTATTGGTATTGTACCTTGCTGAATTGGAGATTCATTGCTTTGTGTGGGGAAGATTCCCACTTCTGCAGAAAATAACAAACAGCAGTTCCCATGATTTGGGAACATGTACTGTACTCAGCTCTGCAGAGACAAGAGGGCAGAAATGCCTCTGGAGTGATGGAGTGAGGAATGCGGTACAGAAACTACAAACAGGGAAAGGGGCTTGTTTTAACAGGACAGTGAAAACTGGAAATAATCATCAACAATTTCAGCTAAATGACCCTGAGCAGTTAAACTCTCTTGTCCTATTACTGACCTGAGTTAACTTTGGCTATTTTCTCTTTTTTACCTCTCTCTTCCCTCCCCATAGAAAGTCGGTTCTATGAGTTTGATTTTGGTTTCAATTGGAAACAAGGCAAACAGAAGAGAAGACTATCAACTTTAGTATTTAATCTGTGTGGTCAAAGGCTGTGTCCCTAGGCATGTTACACTAACGAATTCCCTCTCCCCCCTTTAGAAAAATCAAATGATATTGTGTTGTCTTTCATGCATAAAATTTTACCACAAGGGGGAAGTATCCACTGATGTTTCTACTCACCCATCACAATTGAGGTTTTCATTGTAATCTGGGATCTCCACACGCATCTTCACCATTTATTATGTGTATTATTAATATATCTTTTGAATAAATTCCCTTTTGGGAGCACACGAATGACCAGCTTGGACCAAGTTCTTTAGCTGCTGGCATCAGAGAGAGCTTAATATTAGTGAAATGGCAACTACTTATTATTGATGTGTACAAACATATAACAGTAAGGAAGAAGGATTTGGAGGAAAAAAAAAGTCCTTTTTCTTAATTTCAGGGTAACATTTTGGAGAGGATCTCTAGAAGAGTTTTGATATCATTTTACTAGAGGAAAAAAAAAAGGATGAGTTGAAGCTGAGCTCAGGGCAGTGGCTATGAAGCAGAATTGTCTGGGTTTTCTCAAAGGCGACAAGTGAATGGAAATTCATTGTTTGCCTTTATGTGCTAATACAGCTGGGGAGTAGACAAATGAGTAGGAAGGACTGCAAAGGGAGGAAATGAAGATTAAAATTAGCTGTATTGGTTCACGAGGTAAAGCAAAACCTCAATGGTTGGTTTGTCTGATATTAAAAAGTTGTGCAATTCTAATCCCACTTGTTTTGTTTCCCAAGAATGAGAACATATTTTTGGAATGTGAAAACAAACCCACTACCAGGACTCTCAGGACAGTCTTTACAATGCCTTGAGCAGAGACACATGCTGCTCCACACTGTTGTGTGTCATTAACCAAACAGTGGCCAGATTACTTCAAATGTGTGGTTAATTTTCTGAAGGAAGGAAAAAATATTTTTTATTAAGCTTTTCAGGAAGGATGGATGTGTGATTTTTTTTTTTTTTTTTTTTTTCCCTCTTGTGTCTGTCTTCGCAGCCTTTTCCTTGGAGGGCTCTGGAATAAGTTTTGCTGATCTATTCAGGCTCATTGCTTTCTACTGTATTAGCAGGTAAGATGGTGTGATGTTCTGGGCTTCATTTGCTAGATTTGCTGGATGCTTCATTTGGTGGAGAAAAAAGTCCCAAGGACTTCCCTGGCTCAGCATGATAAAAATATTACTGATTTATAAATATTCCTGGGCAGTCATAGAGAGAAAGGGGCTGAGTAACAGATGAGAATTGCAAGTACGGATCAGTTGTATTTCCTGCTGATTGCTGAAAAGGTGGTTTTATGTCCAGCACTCAACTACTGTGAGGTGTTTCCCTGTTTAACCTGACTGCAGCTGACATCTGTTAATGCTTTCTCGACTGCTCTAGAACTCCTTGAATGGCCATCAGCTATCTTGCAATGGCCATTTCTTGGAGTTGGGAGCAAAATGTTTTTTGGAGGATGCTGCATTGAAGTCTGATGGCGCTGGAGAGACCTTGACGACCGAGAGCCTCTGTAAATGGCAAACAGCAAAAATGGCTTCATTGTCTTTGCCATTTATGACTGCCTGACTTGTTTTCAGAGAAAAAAAAAAATGCCTTTTAAGTTAGTTTTAATTTGAGATTAGGAAAAATTATTTGAAATATCCCAGAGAGATGCTCAAGTCCACGGGTGGGACACAGCCAAACTGCACACCTAGGCAAATGTTCTGAGGGATGGAGAGAGGCACTTGGAAGGTCTTGGGCCTTTTACTGCAGCGTGGTGACCAGTCAGTGCTGCCAGTGGTGATTTCCAGCGACGGGAGCACTTGCTGGCCGAGGATGCGCTCAGGATTGCCAGGCTTCCTGCTTTTTTTGCAGTGGAGAAGCAGCTAGAAGCCCTTGGCTGCCAGCCTGCCTTGCGCTGAGCTGTCCGTGCTGTGATGAAAGAAGCATTTATATTGCAGAAGCAGTTGGTCAGCACTTGGAGGGGAAATGAGCTGAACTGCATTTAAAAGCAGTTTAGCCGTGAGAGGTTTTTTATCTTGTCACCCGCTTCAGTTGTGTCTGCCCTGACCAAGCTCTGGGAGTTCCCTGTCGGTGCATACAGGGAGTTTGCAGCAAATGCAGAGTTTATTTAAAAAACTTGTCCACCTGCTGTGGTAAATGGTTGGCTTTGCAGCTTTTAAAATAAATGATCCTGACACTTAGGGTTCTGTGCTCCATATCCTCTGATTTACTCTAATTTTGCTTGGGGATGTATTGCTATCAATGGCGTGTGCAAGACGTACCATCTCCTGATGGTAGTACTGATGTAAATGTAAGTAAAGTAGTTTCTTCTCTTGAAATCTCTGTCCAAAAGCTTTTACACTATTTTTTGTTTATATTATGCACATTCACACATCTGCTTTTGTAAACATCTATTGACCTCTTGGTGTTCATCTATTTCTAGTTTAGAAATCAGATATGAAGATAAGTTATGAAGACTTTCTGAAATGAAATGTGTTCTCAATTTAGGACAGAGTATCACAGAATGGTTCAGTTGGAAGGGACTTGTAAAGATCCTCTATCCCATCACCTGCTCAAGCAGGGCCAGCTAGAGCGGGCTGTCCAGGACCCTGTCCCGGTGGCTTTGGAGCTTCTCCAAGAGTGGAGGCTCTGCAAGCTGTCTGGGCAGCCTCTTCCAGTTCACCAGTGCATCTCAGCTTAGAATTTTTTTTTAAACTAACCACCAAAATAGTTATTTGGGCTTTTATTCTGAGAACTAGGTGTTTGATTTTGAGAGCACTCGGTGTCTTTGGAAAATGCAAAGCTTAGTGAAAGAGGTAAGGGCAGGTAAAGTTTTTGCATCACACTAGCTTGCTTAAAAAGCTGGGTGTTAAAGATTCTGTTGTAATGGGAGTCAAAAAAGGTGAGGCTGTAGAAATCAGCCCAGAGAGAGACCCGGGGACTTGTCTCCTTTGCACTTCGCACCACTTCTCAGTGTAAAGCAGCATTTGGTTGGTCCTTTTCTCCACTGCATGTTTTAACTTCTTGCTATCTGCTATAGCTCAAAAGGAGAGAAAGATTCTGAGTGCAACTGCTGCCTGTGTTGGAAACTAATACTTCTAAAACTATGGATGTTGTGAAAATTGTTGTTTTTCTGTTCTACAAACAGGGATGTCCTGCCGTTCACTCTGAAGTTGCCTCATACTATTGCAGCAGCAAAGACCGAAGTGGAACTTGAAGAGATTGCTCAGCTCGGACTGAGTAAGTAGTCATCTACCCATCCCTCATTCCCTATAACATTGCTATAAGCTGGAAGAAATAATCTGTATTGGGAAATAGTTAATTTTGGTCAGCAACAACTGAGCATTTGGAAAAGCAACTGCCCCTATTGGGAAGGCCAAAGATGGCCTTTACTGACCAAATGGTGGCCTTGGCTGCCTTCCAAACTTATGTGCCCTGAGTGATATTTTTGACTCTTAGTGTTGCTTCCTTCCTTCTTGCCTTCCTTCTCTCTCCTCTATTTGCAGCCCCTGGCCTGACACAAAGCAAGTCTTGCGGTCGCCAGGCAGGTGTCTGAGGTAGCTTGTCCTCTGTGCTGGAAGGTTGGCTGCAGTCTCACCCTGCAGCCTTCAGCTTGATCATTTGCAGTGGTGGCCAGGAGGGTGCAGGAACTGTAGTTCAGTCCAGAAGGACGTGTGACCCTAGAAAGGCAATTTTGACATCCGTGGCTTGGTGTGGTTGCATGTTAGTACAAGGAGGGTTGGGTCTATAGCATCTGCAGAATATGTCTGTGCACCTCAGCATGGTGAGGGAGTTTTAAATTAAAAAAATTACATTTAGTAAAAATTACATTTAGTTAAGACATGTCTTTGAAAGATGCACAGCTTGACTGCTACAACCAGCTACAGCCTCACTGCAGCATGCTTTGAGCTTGCAGCAGATGTGAAGCCTGGCAGGGTTTGAAACGTGGGCTAGATCCAGATGAATCATTAAGCAGCTTCTGCAAAGTGCTGAATGGCCTTATTTCCTTTTGGAGGAAGAGAGGGGGCTGAAGACAGTCCTTGTCCCTCTAGATTTTTGAATCACCTTCAATTTAGAAGCGAATTTTCAGTAAATCAGGGTTGTAGCACAAGGCTCTCCAGAAATGTTGGGTGGGATTTTGCAGCAAAGTCATACAGAATGAAGTAGTGTATTGCTTCACATTTTGTTTTGCTACACTTGCTCTGACTAACAAGAATTCACTTGAAAAAGGAGACAGATGTCTCCTGTGATGTTAATCTGCAAGGTTAGGTAATTAAATGAAAGTATGGATTTTCATGGGAGTGCAGGCAAATTGGGAAGCAGAATAATGAAGATGGTCTCCCCTAGAAAGCTAGAGGCCCTGAGGAGGCTTTTAGACAAGTGTCTCCATAGAAGCTAATAATGGTGGTGTTGAGCAAGCTCTCTGGAGCCTTAATGCTGTCTCTTGTCCTCTGTGCCCGAGAGCACCATGGTGCACATGCTACTAGAGTGTCTCTGTGCTTGCAGAACAGGCAACCGAGCTGGGGTTTTGCTGGAGTGAGTTGTAGGTCACCACATGCAAAAGAGCACACCAGCAAGCTGGACCTGCAATGCCGTTGACCCGAGAGATGCCTCAGAGCTCCCAAAGGGCCTTTCCTTAGATGTGAGCTTTCCTTAAGTAGCAGACAGGCACAAAACAGCCTGATCTGAATGATAAAAACTGTGGCTGCTGCCAGAGCTCTGTTAATGCTGTAGGCTCAGGTCAACAGCACATAGCCCAGCAAACCGTATCCAGAAGAACTGGTGCTAAGGGTTTCAAGGCTTTTGCCAACCCTGTTTTGGTGTCTTTTCTCACTTTTCACCTGTTGGGGCGCTCA
Organism: Crypturellus tataupa; assembly: GCA_034781795.1. Taxonomy (NCBI): domain Eukaryota; kingdom Metazoa; phylum Chordata; class Aves; order Tinamiformes; family Tinamidae; genus Crypturellus; species Crypturellus tataupa. Next base: position 119,889 of record JAWLRI010000446.1, on the reverse strand, counting down.
TCTCGTGCATGTTTGGAGCGGCCCACGCACTGAGTGTGCTGCTGAGGGATCTGCAAGCAGGGGCTGAACTCGTGGAGCTGCAGCACGGCCATGCAATGCGCCTTTCCCTGCACATAGCCCATGCTATGCTCTGGAATTCCTCCCTCGCGTCAGTCCGATCGCTGTCCCACCAGCCCATGTGCCATCGGAGTTGCAGAAGCTGATGGGCTTTCACATTGCCCAAGTTTCGGGTGCTCACACTGATGCTTTGCTTGAACAAGAGAGGAGGCTGCAGGGGAAATTTGCTGGTTTGGCACAGGTTTTCCGTGCTGTGCTGCTGGGGCTGCACATTCAGCCTATTTGTGTGCTGCTGAGTGTCTAAAACCCCCGGCCGCCCGCGCTGCCAGTGCAAACGCAGGGCTGCAGGCCAGGGCTCTTAAAGAGGCACGAGCGTTAGCAGCGCGGCAAAACGCAAGCTGAGTTTTCCTGCCTAGTTTTATTTGTTCCCTGTGAACAGAAACCAACCCCCTAAAACTTTTGCTTTTGAAGAGCTGCCATATGTGGCTGTCAGCTGGTGTAAATCAGCCAGACTCTGTTGGCTTTAGTGCAGTGAGTTTATTAACACCAGCTGAGAACCTGTGTGTTGTTTCTCCTCAGGATGTGCTGGGGAGTGCTTCACGTCCCTCCTAGCCTCAGGTCGGTAAGAGTTGCCGTGTTGCGATCTCTGCTCCTTCCTTTGGCGCTCAGCTTATTTTTAGTGTCGTTCTGCTGGCCAGTTGGAAGTTATGTGCTGGCTGCGATATTAATAAATGAATAGGAGCAGCCCCAGGAGCGCAGCACGCGGTTCGGTCTGATTGCACTTTAAGGAGCAGCTCACCAGGAATGCTATTCATCTTTTTTCATTTTTTTTTTTGTTCTTTCCCCTCCTTGAGTTATAAAAGCTTGTCTGCATTTCTCCATGCCCTGAAGGGGTTATGTTGTGCCGCACGCCATCTGCATGCTATTTGCATTCTCACGTTAACGTGCTGATGACTTTCAGATTTCTGGAGCTCCCCGGCTAACAGTGACCCCCCGGATCCTTCGCCTCCATCCCGGCCCGCTCCCGCAGACGCCGCTCGGAAGGACGGGCGCCAGCTCTGCCTTATAAATGGCGTGCACGCGATCCGGACCCGCACGCCCTCGGAGCTGGAGTGCAGCCAGAGCAACGGCGCGCTCTGCTTCATCAATCCCCTCTTCTTAAAAGTGCACAGCCAGGACGCGAGCGGGAGCCTGAAAAGGCAGAACCCGCGCGGCCCGGACGCGAATGGCACCGAGAGGCCTCGCTCCCCGCCGCCCCGTCCGCCGCCTCCTGCTATTAATAGCAGCGTGCCGAGCCCGCGGCCCTGCCGGGCTATAAAGCCGGCCAGCATGCCGGCTACGGGCGGCCAGAAGCAGCCGTGGGACGCGGGCTCGCCGCCCAGCAAGCCGGCCCCCGTGCCGCCGCCGCGGCTGAAGAAGCAGGCGGCCTGCGCCGAGGCGGAGGGCACCGGCAGGAGGGCGGCGGCGGCGGCGGCGG
>JAWLRI010000446.1:87852-118255 GCA_034781795.1 Crypturellus tataupa | reverse complement strand
GGGACACGCAGAGTGGCCAGGCTCACGCAGCCCGGCGCGGCGGGTGCCGCCCCCCCTGCGCAGGATCCGGCCGCCTCCAAGAAGAGCCCGGCGGCAAACGGTGAGTCACCAGCGCCGTGGGATGGAGGGCGGCAGAGGCTGAGCGACATGAGCATTTCCACCTCCTCCTCCGACTCGCTCGACTTCGACCGCAGCATGCCCTTGTTCGGCTACGAGGGGGACACCGCCAGCAGCCTGGAGGATTTTGAGGGCGAGAGCGACCAGGAGAGCATGGCCCCCCCTTTGAAGCCCAAGAAGAAAAGGAACAGCTCGTTCGTCCTGCCCAAGATCGTGAAGTCTCAGCTGCGGAAAGTTAGCGGTGTCTTCAGCTCCTTCATGACCCCCGAGAAGAGGATGATAAAGAAGATCGCGGAGATGTCCCGGGACAAGCGCACCTACTTCGGGTGCTTAGTGCAGGACTATGTGAGCTTTCTCCAGGAGAACAAGGAGTGCCACGTCTCCAGCACTGACATGCTGCAAACCATCCGGCAGTTCATGACTCAAGTCAAGAACTACTTGGCCCAGAGCTCCGAACTTGATCCCCCGATCGAATCCCTGATCCCGGAGGACCAAATAGGTAAGAGATGCTGCCCTGTAGTCCAGGGGAAGCTGAAAACGCGTGATCCGAGTCTACGGCGCTAGTCTTAGTGCCGGGTTGGATGGGAGGGAGCTGACTTTGCTAGCAGAGTTTAAGGCTTGGATTATTTGAGTTTTAAAAATGCAAAAGCTCAGAAGAACTAGGCTGCAAAGAGGTGTTTATAAAAATTTTTCATTACAATTAGTAGCGGTGAGCATTGCATTTGATTTAACTGTGACTTTTTTTTATTAAACTGCCGCTGCACTGTTAATCCCATATTTGCTGGCACACAAATACTTCCCTGAACTGTGCTGGAATGCACGAATTTTAATCATATGCTGCGTACACATTGGAGCCATAAAGCCAGGATTTGCTAGGAATCAGCAACAGTTAAGAGCAGGGAAACATTTCTTAGCAGTTTCCTCTTAAACAAATCTTGTTCTTGCAAAGAAATTCTTACACGCTCCTAGCAAAGCTGCAGTGTCCCTGCGTTGAAGCTAAATAAAGGGGTATGTAACCTTAAGAAAAAGAAAATGAAGAGAGAGAGCAGAGGATGCCAATTTCTGGGTTTCTATACCTCTCTGTTACATGTCTCTTGTTTATAAATGGTTGCTAATGATCTATATATTTGAATGCATGTTTTGCCAACAGAGAAAGACTTGTGTATCCACAAAAGTGAATTCGTTGTTGCAGTATAAAATCTCTCTGTCCCTCTGACTTGCTGCGCCTGAGCAGTATTTGTGAAAGAGCTTATAAGCCACATTTAGGAGGTAAACATCCCTGAGGGCAAAATACTTTCCTTGTGAGCTCACTTCAGTCTGAACATGCTTGTTTTTCTCCTATACCCCAGTGTCCTAACAGTTGGCCAAGGACAAAATTGGCAGATAGCTCTTTCTCGGGGAGTAGCTGGTGCTTTTTATGTTGACATTTTGGTCTGCCCTTGACTGCAGGGAAGGATTTACTTGTAATCTCGGCTTCGTTTGCACCAAGTTGAGCCAAAATAGCAAGCTCCGCTAAACAAGTGCTCCACGATGAAGAGTTTCCTCAAAATCAAGGCTGTCTGAAGGGCGAGGAGAGCTCTCTGCAGAGTAACAAAGAATGCTGCGGGGGTGTTGTGTGGAAGGAAAGCAAAGCCAGCGGTGGTGTGGCTCCCCCCGCGGGCTTTCGGAGACCCTTGGACGAGGAGATACCCAACTTCTGTGCTCGTAATCGGGTTTGAGTTGTCCTTGTCCTTGAGAGGGTGAGTCTGAGACTGGGCGTCTCCAGAGACTGACAAGACGATGTCTGCTTTTAGCTGTCTCGCTAGTTTGCATTAGCTGAAGTTCTAAAGCAAAACCAGTACACTACGCTTTTTTTTTTTTTTTTTTTTCTCATCGACAGAAAGGCTGACTTTGGTCATGCAATTAAATCTGATTAATTAAAGCAGGGTAGGTTTAAGCAAATGCAGCACTTGCTTTTGAGTCATCTGCTTTCCTGTTCCTGGAGCCTGGAAAGAGCCACAGAGGATCAGGAGGCTCAGATGGTGCTGACCTAGGCAGATAGCTATGTGACAGCACGATTTAATCGTCCCTGTAGAGAAGCATTTCTTATGCTAGAACAAAAAGTCAGCCCTGCCTATCACCTTGGGGCTTTGCTCAGCTGTCTCACTGCAGCCGTGCAGCCCAGGCTTTGTGAAAGGTCATTTATTCCTTCTCTTTGGTTTAGGTAGTCACTGTGCAGGTGGCTCTTCTGCACATAGCAGCTGCCCCTTGTGGCTGGGCCCCGCTGCTGGTGCAGGTGGCATGAGGTGGCGGGAGCCCGTGACACTAAATCACCAGGCATCTCGGCTCCCTAGGCCCTTCCTGCTGCTTCGAGGAGCTCGAGCCAAGCAGTGTCCCTTTGCAGCAGGACAGTTCCCTGGTGAGGTGCCTCCAGGTGCTGCGTTGTCTCTCTGTCTCCTGAATTTTAGGATGTGCTAGAGCCCACACCTATCACAGCCCTCCAGAGCCCAGGGCTGCGAGCGCTTGGGTGTTTGTTGTTTGTATATCCCCTTTTGCTGGCTTGGAATAGAAAAGAGGCAAGTGGAGGGTTGTTATTTTGTCAGGGGATGAGCAGACAGGGGCTAGCATCGCACCAGCTCCATGGCCCTGGCAAGTCCTGGCCTAACTCAAGAAATGCCCAGCTTAATAATTGGGCAAGGAAGTGCTGACACACAGCACAGCGAGGTGCCTGGATGTCCTCCACATTACTTTGATGTTTCTAATGCATGGTGGATTTTGAAATGGTGAAGCTGAGAATTCAGTTGGCTCCCAAACACATGGATTTATACCAAAGAAGTTGGGAAGAGTTGGAAGACATGTCAAGGAACCTGTTAATTACCCCAAAATGGAGAAGGGTTTTCTTTCTTTGGTGAAAATGCAGTCACTTACTTACCCAGCTACCTTCCCTTTTCACTCCCTTGCAGGTGGGCATGAAATGAAAATCAGTGATCCTCTTGGTAGCAGCTTTTGACATCTCAGGATTGTCCTACAGCAGCTCTCTTTCCAGCTTCGAAGATAACTTTAGAGCTCTTCTCCCAAGAGCTGGTGGTGTCCTCCTTCCCGCCCGCTCCACCATGATGTCACATGCAGGTTTTACATGCAGGTTTCTATCGTCCAGATTCTTAATGAAAATACTAAACAGCTCAGAGCTGGCCCCCACAGGGCCTCTTTTGAAATGTCCGTGTGTTTGATCGAGACCCATTAATAGTTGGGCACTCGACCAGCCGGGCACCCACCTTATGGTAATTACAACTGGACAGTATTTCCCTTGTTTGCCTGTAGGGAAGCTGTATGGAGAAGGGTTAAAGGCCTTTAAAAATATCAGGATGTAGCCCAGCTCCTATCCTGCATGTCCTTACTAAGCCAATTGTCCTGTTAAAGGCATGAGAATGGTATGTCACTATTTGCTCTTGAAAAATTCGTATGGGAATTTTTTTCAGCAATGTGGTATTTTTTCAAGGGTCTTGCATGCCCTTTGGGTCCCTGCTGTTCACCCTAGTATCTTTTCATGTTAGCTTGATGTCAAGGGACCTGGCCTCCCTGTAGCTTTCCTTTCTCTGAAGGGGGACAGGGAAGAAAGAAGCAAATGGTGAAGGTCTTGAGCAGAAGTTGGCAACCCATTTCCCTCTTTCCATTTGCTTTGTGCCTTGGTTGGGGCTCCTGCATTGCTGCTTTTTCAGGAGAAGGCATGTGTTTCTCTCGCGTGAGTTTTAATTAACCCTCGAGTGGTCTGATTAAAACAAAACAAGCACAGAGGTGCGTGATTCACCGACATGTGCTTGAGGTGGGTCAGGTGAGGGCGAGGTGTTACCGACACCTCTCCTGCCCGGTTGCTCAGCTGCTCCTGCTGCCTCTGCCCTCCCACTGCCGTCCTGCCAGCACCCACGGATGGGCAAGGTCTCGTCCTCAAGCCCGGCTCCTCCTGCAGAGCTGGCTTCAGGCCCAAGGGTTTTGGCTCGCGACCCGGTGGCATGAGGACACTGGCTGTGACTCGCGCGCGGTCCTCGCCAGGCAGCGGCTCGTGCGGTTTGCAGGGGAGCAAAGCGGCGCGTCAGCACAGGATGCAGATGCGTTTCCACAAGTCGCAGCGAAACTTCTTCTTCGCTGGCCTTGGCGATTCATTTATGGAGGCACTTCCAGTTCCCATTTTGAGGCTGGAGACTAATTTTAAGTATTGTGGCAGGAAAACTAGCTGGGTCTTAAATTAAAAGTACAATAATCAGCTTAAAAAAACCTCTGAAGCCTGTGTGTTTGTTTTTGAAATATTTAGCATCTGGAGGGGATATTTGGAAACACTTTGCTTTTGCAGAAGTTAACGGGAGTTTTTGTTGCTGGTTTTGATTTGAGCTGAGAAATACATGAAAACATTAATGCAATGGATGGATCTAACTTACAGGCACTAATTTGGCTCGGGAACTCTCCTGTGCCGCTTGTGGCCATGAGAAATTAAAGTTGCTGCTGGGCAGGAGTCGTTTGCAGGGTCGTACCCAGAATTGCCATCTGTGGAATGGGGGCATTAGCAACAGCTCGTGAAAACAGGGGACCTGGTTGGATGATCTGATCCCAAGTGTGGTTATTGCTGTCTTGTAACCCTGAATGTTGGTCTGAGAGACAGATCAAAGCGGTCCTCCAGGCTTCAATAATAATGCAGCTATTAAATGCTGCTAAAGCCTCTACCTTTTTGTACTAACTAGATTAAGTGTGGGTGTTGTCACTTACCATACAAATGCTCAGTCCTTCTGATGCTTGCTAAGTTCTTGGCCTCACCAGCTTGCCTAAATTTGCGACCTTTTAACTCAGAGCTCCCCGATTCTTACGTCTCCTCCAAGGATTAAGAAGGAAGAAGAAAAGATGAAGGGGGGGAAAAAAACTTGTGGATGCCTTGCTACATCATCTTAGTATTGGCTTCGTTTGCTAGTTAATTCTGTGCAGAGCTCTAGGAAAGCCAGTGTCTCCCAGCCTAGCCACTGGTTGAGTCTCTTTGGAATCACGGATATATATCTTTAATTTATAACCCATTGGGGTAATGCAGTCACTAGAGAGCGCTGAAGGAGGCTCTGCCAAGTCACCCGTCTGTTTTTTATTTACCCAGTCGGGGTAACAAAGCAGAAACCATGAGGAACAGCCATGAGTGACAATCCCGAGGGAAGGACTCGGGTGCTTTTGCATCCTGCGTGGAGCTGACCCGCGGCAGGGAGCCGGGCAGAGCCGCCTGCCCCGCTGCTCCACGCGGCCCCGAGCCCGTCCAGGTTTCCTGACTTGCTGGGCACTGGGATGGGGTAAACTGGAAAGTGCTTTCCAAGCACTGCTGTAGGAACCCGGGATGAACTGCAAACATGAAGCAACTCCCTCCCCATCCCACACAGCCATAAAAACCCCTGTGATTCATCTGTACCAGGGGAGTGGCACTGTTAAGGCCCAAACGCTTAACACTTCCCCTTCCCACCTGTGGACGCCCAGGCCAGCTCCGAGGAGAAGTTTGGGCTCCATGGAGGAGCCCCCAAAGGCTTCAGACAGCTGCGCTCTGTGGACAGAGCACTGGGATGGTGTCGGGAGCAGCCGGCTTTCCCCATCTCCCACCCCAGAGGTGACCCTGGGGGCTCCTTCCTCATCCAACCAAAGGAATTTGAGGAATTATTTCCTGAATCTATTGATCCTCCCACTACCAAATATTTTGGCAACCCAAGTTACTTGGATGAAGGGAGGCTGAAGCCTGTGCTCCAGGCAAAGCCATTCCCTAGAGATGCAGAGCTCTCTCTCTCTCTCTGTCCTGTTTGGCAGCACAGGCTGTTTTTACTCTGATTTAAACAAGAGCAGGCAGCTGGAATGCAAACAGCAGAGGTGCTCTACAAGTAAAGCCATAAGGAGGAGTTGCTATTGGAAAAAAAAATACAATAAAAATAAAAGAAGTTAAATTGCCAATAAAAAATATGGCACTGGTGAAGCTAGCAGAGAAGGGTGCTTCCCATGTGGAAACGAGCTAGCTAATGTGCCCACATGTCCGGAACTTTGTGCCTTTCGTGCTGTACGTTCGTCCACGTAGGTCACCGTGAGCATCTGTCGGACTGGCCGGGCCTTTGCTGGTGCCCTGGGGAAGTCTGGAAAACAGGAGCCCAGAGGCTGCTCCTGGCTCTGGTGTCTCCTCCCGTGCAGCTGTAGCGGCGTCCGCTGGCGGGGACAGCCCGGCTGGCCTCAAAGCCTCTAGGAACAGGGCATCTCTGGGTGCCTCCCCGAGCTCTCGAGTGGGGAAAAGCAGCAGCAGAAGCTCCAGAGGCCTCAGGAACGTTGGGGAAAGGGAGGTGGGAGCTCCCAGCAAGCTGAACATGTGGGAATCTCATGCCAGAGCTGCAGAGAATAAGTGCTCTGTAGGAGAGCTCCTCAGAGGAGGAGTGTGCAGAGGTATGTTTGTGTGGGAGTCAGGGGCAGGAGCCAAAGCAAAGGTGGCTTTGAGGAGCACAAGAACAACACCTCCCTGGGCTCCTAAATGGTATGTGAAAGCAAAAAGAGCTTTCACTGTTGATGTGGTCCATACTTGGAAAATGGAGGATGTTTGTTTTAAGAAAGATTTTTCAGTAGAGTAGGAATAAAATAAATAAATAAAAAACCTAAGTGGTTGCTGTGCCATGTGCCAAACAAAGAACCTCAAGCTTGATGACAAAGCTGTATATAAGCTTGCATGATGAAATCTGAAGCTGGACAAACACAGCTTGGTGTTCATTTATAGTTTAAAGCCTGTAATCTGTCCAAGTTCATAAAGAATCTGGCAAAGTTGAGTCAAGTTTTAGGCCGCCTTGGTCGAGCTACAGTTTCTTATGGAAACTATGTGGAAAGGGCTGGTTTCCACGCCAAAAGAGACAAAAGTTACGATTTTGACTGTCCTGCTCCAGGTTTGGGAGTTGAAGTCTAAGGCTCAAAGTAAAAACAAAGCAGGGAGGCTTCTGGCCAAAAAAAAAAAAAGTTAACTGGAGCCGCAACTTTGTTCTACAGTCTGTAGTCTGTCTGTCTGTCTGTCTTTTGTGGGTTTTTTTGTTTGTTTGTGGTTTTTTGTTGTGTGTGTGTTTTTTTTGTTTTATTTTGTTTTGTTTTTTTGCACTGACCAGATTGCCCTCAATTCAGATGGAATACAGATTCCGCTCTGCCTTTTTGTTTTCTTGTTAGCAAGCATCTGGAAGCTCAGCTTGTGCAATAAATAGGCCGCAGCGAGCAGTTTTCGCTCCGCAGCGTCTCTTGGGAGCGGGTATATTAATCCTGGCTCTGCTCTAGAGGAGGAATCAGCTGGAGCTGTGTTTGCCCTTGCAGATGTGGTGCTGGAGAAGGCCATGCACAAGTGCATCCTGAAGCCGCTGAAGGGCCACATTGAAGCTGTGCTGAAGGAGTTCCACACTGCGGACGGATCTTGGAAGCAGCTGAAGGAAAACCTGCAGCTGGTGCGGCAGAGGAATCCTCAGGAGCTGGGGGTGTTTGTTCCCACGCCAGACTTTGTGGACGTTGAAAAGATCAAAGTCAAGTTCATGACCATGCAGAAAATGTATTCACCTGAAAAGAAAGTCATGCTGCTACTGAGAGTTTGCAAATTGATTTACACTGTTATGGAGAATAACTCAGGTATGGTGCTTAGTCTGATTTGATTTAAAAAAAAAAAAAAACCCTCACAGATATTTTAAACCTTGAGTCGTCTTTTGGTGCAGGAGATCACTGGATTCTGCAGAGACAGCTGCCTCTTTCTCCTTGAGCTCTTGTAGGACCTCTCAGCCCTTCTGAGAGGGCTTCTGTCTCTCTTCTTTCCTGGTGTCTCTGCTCCTGGCAGCACGTTTGCAATTTGTGAAGGTTAAGCAGATTTGTGAAGCAGCTTCAAAGGAGGCAGCTTTCCTTGGCTGTTGGCTTTGGAAGCGAGCTGCCAGAAAGCCTGCTTTGCGAGTCTGGATTTGACACTGAGATGAAATAAGTATTATTCTGGAAGTTGTAGCAGAGGTGGCCAAATACACCCTATAATTCGCTGTAGTAATTGAATAGTGTGTGTGTAATCGCCCAGACACGAGGGCCGTGTGTAACTGGGTGGAGAAAAACAGCCTCTGATCTGGCTTCCTCTGAATGCTCTTGTTTGGACATAGCATCTTTGGAACAGAACAATATTGACTCCTGCACTGTAGTAAGTGTTCAGAGCGTGACCTTGAGAGTAGATAACAACATGGAACTAGAGACTAACAGTTGTGACTGGAGAATCTCCATGCACTTCTGCAAGGCCTTTTTAATTTCAAAATGCTTTGAAATGCTGAACCTGGTAAAAAGCTGTGGTTTATCTATCACTGTCTGTGTGCCCTTGATCCAGGGAGGCTGTATGGAGCTGATGACTTCTTGCCTGTGCTGACATACGTATTAGCCCAGTGCGATATGCTAGAACTGGATACTGAAATTGAATACATGATGGAGCTGCTGGATCCCTCATTACTGCATGGAGAAGGTAATTTTTTTCCTTGATAGTACAGTTGCTATGATAGTGTTTAACTGGAAATCTCTTCAAGAAGAGTATTAAAGTCAGTGATGTTATTATCATAACAAGAGACTTTCCTAATTATCTCTACCCTGGAGTTTAAAAAACCCCGATGTTCCTGGTGGGATGTGCAGAACGCAGACTTGAGCACTCTGGGAATCTCCTAGCGTAGTTGCTCTTTGCTTCTTTCTAAAATTTGCTTCTTGCAAAATATTTTTATGAGTCCTGGGAATGAATTTCTTAGGGCAGGCCTGACTGAAGGCTGAAGCTGACTAGGGGCAGGGAGATCTGTTTCCTCCTCTGTGCCTTTATGCTGATGTTTTTAGCACAGAGATATTCTGAAGGCCTTGGCAGGCCCCAGAAACCACCAGTTTGTGAGAAGGTCAGAAGGCTCTGTGACCATGCTCAGCTGCGAATTTAAATACATATGTGTATATATTTCCTGTCCCTACTATGTTTAGACTTGGAATTGCCATATCCTTTTGCAAGCTGGAATGTGTGAGGTGTGCCAGGCCCCTTCCGCCCTAGCCAGTCCCCTGCCTCTGCATGCAGAGCATCCTCTGCTGCATTGCTCAGGAATCCGTGTATGGAAAATACTTGAGATGTGAGGCTGGAGGTCACTGATGTGCTTGAAAAGCAGAAACATCTACTGAACTGTGAGGTCACGTTATTTTTAATTCAGCAGAAGGGGGCTGTCTATTGGTTGCCTCTGTCTTTGGCACCAGATGCACTAAGCTGCACAGGAAGATTGTTGAGTGCTCTGGGGTTGTGCAGTTCGAATGTTGTCTGACTTGGCGAATGGCTCTTGTCTGTGTTTTATATATGGAGCTTGTTGCAAAGCTAAAGGCCAAGAGGATTCACGCTCTCATGCTGGAAATAACTCCTGTCAGCATAGACTGCATCTTTAAATGGCAGCCGGAACAGACTGTGCTGCTGTTAATTGGATACTTTAATTAGTTGACTTGGAAAATGAACCAAAGCAAAGTGTGTTTTTCCTCAGGTCGCTGAGGGCTCTTAGCTCATGCGGAGACTCTTTTTCCTTTGTGATCTGCAGCATCTTTGTATATAGTCAGCAGTTGCCTTGGCTTTATTTGTTTCATTCTCCATTCACGTAAGGGAGGGGAAGTGGGGAGGATTGCAGACAGATTTCCCAATATCTTTGCTCCCTCTTGGAAGGAGGAGAGCAGGATGTTGATATTGGTGGCTGTTCAGCACTGCTTCACTGGAGGGTGCTGCAGTGCTTGTATAAGCTGCAGGCTGAAGTATGGAGCCGCCAAGGAGGTAGTAAAGAAAAAAACAAATGTAATAAAGAGCAATTCTGATCATGTCACCAAATTTACTGCTTTAAATTATATGGTTGTATGGTAAGAGTGATTATGAACTGTTAATTTTTAGTTTCCTACAAGTGTCAGTAGTAGCATCACCTCTACTCGGTGCAAAATGCTGCTGTCTGGGGAAGAACAAGCTGCCTGTTACATCTTTCTTTGCATATAAATATTTAGTCAGCGAAGTACAAGGACTTTCATTTACACATACACACACAGGTAAAGGAGGTGCAGCAGATGTGCATTTCTCCTGCGCTCAGCCCAAAGCTCTAGGGTGCTGTTTGTGACCGTTCTGAGAAGTCCCTCTCTTGCTGTCCTCGCAGGAGGCTACTACTTGACGAGTGCGTACGGAGCTCTGTCCTTGATCAAGAACTTCCAGGAAGAACAAGCCGCCCGGCTGCTGAGCTCGGAAGCCAGAGATACCCTCCGGCAGTGGCACAAGAGGAGGACGACTAACAGAACGATACCTTCAGTTGATGATTTTCAGGTAAAGTGCAGGGCTTAGAGAGAGGAAACTAATAAACGAGCAGAAGGAGCAATAGTTTTCTTGAAAATCTCCATTTGAGGGGTGGGATTCTCTACAATTCCCTTGGGGACATGAAGGAAGTGAGGGCAAGCAGTGTTGAGATAGGGGTTATGAGTTTTCCCCGTTTTTCTTTAACAATTTGCACTTTTTAACACTTCAGTTGTGATGCCTAGAAGAAAACACTAAATAATGCATCTCTCCCTTCCATCCCTCCCTTTTCCATGGGTAAAGTGAATGCTGTCGTAGATTTAGTTTCTTTGTATGCCTTGCTGTTAAGAACAACAGATCTAGACTTCCAGAACTGTGCATCAGCACAGCTCCCCTGGCAGGGAATGGCACACAGCTCGCAGTAGAGGAGAGAGCAGTGTTGGTTCTACACTATGAACATCTTCATTTTTTTTTTAATTTCCTCCATTTCTTACTACTTTTCCAGAGGAGGTCGGTAACTTCAACAGAAGATTAAGTCTGGATTATTTCATCTTCTAAAATCATATCCGCGGGTCTTTCATTTCAAAACATAGTGTGCTGTTGACTGGTGTTCAGATGGATCAGTTCCTGCACTGAAGCAAGGAAGATGTTGGAAAGGAGAAACAAGAATGGATTTCTTTGGTTTTAGCTGTTTCCTCTTGATATAGCCCAAAGTTTCTGGTATGGCTAATAACAACCATCAGTCATTTAGGATCTGGTTAAGATCTTGAGTAATGAAAGTGGAGGGTCATCAGAAGACAGTGAAACTTCTCAGTTGAGGCTCCTTGAGCTTTATCAGTGTCTGTGCAAAGGACTGCAGAGCAACGCTGAACACGGAGGAGTTGGGGGAAGAAGCAGCCTCGCGTGCTGTGCTTCTCTTTAGGAAGAGATCTGCTCTGACTAGCAGAGATCCTGAGCTATGACTGCCGCATCAAGCTGGTCTGTCTTGCTGAGATCCATTTTATATTCAGCTTTTCTTTGGTTAGGCAAAGTTTTGAGCTCTTTGAATCTGACATTCTCTTCAGCAAAAAAATGCACCATTTTTAGGAAGCTTCATATTCTTGCATCTCCTCTGAATGACTAAATCTCAGAGGATTTTTTTTGTGGAAAATCTCGTAGTCTGCCCCACTTTCTCTTGCTGAGCAGAGAGATTTGAGCTAAGCTTGGTGCACGGCTGGATGAGGATGCTGTGGGAGCTGGGAAAAGAGCTGTGCCCAGGGCTTCTCATTCTGTTGCCTATTTCAAAACAGAGCCTTGAATCACTCAGATCACCCTCCTGCCTGGTAACACCTGGCACGGATTCACGCACTTCGCTGCCTGCTCAGAGCTCCAGTTTTCAGTCTAATTTCTCCACAATCTGCAGTCCTGAAATAAACTACCTGCCCTGTGGACACGTATGTAACATGACAACTTCAGAAAACTCATTCTTCCCACTTTGGACCAGGATGCACTCGCTGTATTTCTGTGGTGCAGTCTCTGTGGACCCTCCAACTCAAAGGCCTTCTGCCTCCTTCCATCTCTCCCTCCCTCAAGAGAATGGAAAAGCAAAAATCAAATATGTCAATGACTATAAAATAGAACCTTTTGATACTGCATAAACGAATTTGACATTTATTGTGAGTTACGGGCATTTATGTAACCTTCAGTCTCCTCTTCAAGCATTTATATCCTCTTAAAAGCATGTGCATTTAAAACAAACATCCTTTGTGTGTTTACTACACCCAAGTTAGAAGTTAAAACTGGGGGAGCATTTTGCCATATTTAGGGCTGCTCCTTTATTAGATCCTTAGGCTGGATAAGAAAAATGGATTAGTTCTATTCAGCCAGGTTCAGCCCCAGTGATTTTAATGTTGCTTCAGTGTTTCAACCTGCAAGAGCTATCCAGGACTGCTTATTTAAAGAAATAAATTTTAAAATAAAAATGTTCTTTTGATCTTAAATAATTTAAGTCATATGAACATTCTTTTTGCTCGTAGCTTTTAATAAGTTGTATGAAGTTTTTAGCCTAGTGATTTGGCCTGCTAAATTTATTCTGCATGCAGTCATTGGTACCAGCTCACTCAATAAATACTGTCACACTTTCATCCTCTTAACTTTTCACCTGCTTTAATTTTTTTGCTTCTCATAGGCTTTAATTCTAGATAAATTTCTTTTAAAGAAGCCTTCCACAGCAGGCTGCTTTGTTCATGTGTCCAAAACATGACTTTGCCTTCTGTTTTACATTCCAAGCACTCTTGGAAGGTAGAACTGTGCAGTTTGGGGCATATTGAGCCATGTTTATCCTTGTGTCTGAGCTGTGGGCTTTCTCCGTAGAGAGAAAAGGTCACTGGATGATTTGATTACCTTTTACATGCTGCAGAATAAGAGCACAAACATATTTATCATGTAGTAACTTGTTGGGCTCAACACCCTTGTTTTAAAATTGGCAGGAGTCTCTTTATTATTATTATTATTTTCCTTTCCAGTTAATGTGTGGAGCTTCTGTACTCCAGACTGACCAAGCAGTGGGCATGCTGCCTCAGAGCTTTGTTGTGCTTCTCAAATATATTTTACTCCTGCGTAAAGGCAGGCATGAAGTCCCATGAAAACCGCTGGGTCTTTCCACATGCCGTTTATCTGCTGGCTCTTAAAGGCAGGGTTGGGCTGTAAACCAAGGCGAGGAGGATGAGGGCTCGCAGAGTTTGTCGTGCCCACCACATCTGCCACAGCTTCACACCATCGCTGTCACCAGCAGGCTGATCGTAACTTAGAGGAACTGCTGGAATCCGTTTCACCATTAGAGCAGGAAGATGCTGCTTACTGCTGACTCCGCAGCTTTCAGAGGATGAGATTTGTGGCTTTCTTGTTTTATTTTTGTTGCTGTTGACTTTTTTTTTCTTTCTTTCTTAAATTTCTTACATCTGTTTTACATTTCGTTCTACAGAACTACCTTCGAGTCGCGTTCCAAGAAGTTAACAGTGGATGTACAGGAAAGACCTTGCTAGTAAGACCGTATATCACTACGGAAGATGTGTGCCAGCTCTGTGCTGAGAAGTTCAGAGTGGACAATCCGGAAGATTATAGCCTCTTTCTTTTCGTCGATGACACCTGGCAGCAGCTGACAGAAGACACCTACCCGCAGAAGATCAAGGCTGAGCTGCACAGCCGCCCGCAGCCCCAGGTCTTCCACTTCGTCTACAAGCGCATCAACAGCGATCCCTACGGTGCCATTTTCCAAAACAACGACGACTCTGCTTCTTAAAACGAGCAGCCTGTTGTTGAATTCGTGTTGCTCGTTAGCCGAAAACACCTTTGCCGCCTACCTGGGGAGGTAAAACAGGGTATGCAGGTCTTAAACCACAGATGCCTAGTAAAACACATGCTGACGCCTGTAGCGTTGTTAGAGAAACGCCACGTACGCCACACGCGTGGCCGGTTACGTGAAATATTCAACAAGGGGGGCTGAGTCAACCACCCGTGAAGCTGGATTTCTGGTACCGCGGACTTCAGAAACTTGTTAAATGTGCTGTGGCCCTCTGCAGATCTCCTGCTGCAGCGTGCCAAAATCTCCTTTCCTCCACTCACCCTTTGGCCAAATGTCATTTTGATTTAAATGTAGGTATGCTAGACAAGTATTTCGGTGAACTGGCTGGTACACGCTCACTTTGACCAGCGTGAGTTTGACAAAACTGTCCGATGCAGGGCATCAGTTAACTCAATTACCTGGATGGTTGCATCCTTTTCTATTTTTTTTTCATTACAGAAAATCTCCCATGTTTTTATATATATTTCATAGAAATTTTATAGCAGTTGCAGGTAAACTGTCAGGGTTGTTTTTTAAATATTTTTTTAACTATAAAGTATTATATAATTATGCATGTGATTTTAACATTTAATATACAAGAATAAATCTCTTGCTGGTTTTAGAGTATTGCATTAAAAGTCTCTGTGGTTTCTCTTTTTTCATGTTAAAGGAGGATTTTTTAATGAAAATTGTTATCTGTAATGAGATTGTAACATTGGCACTCGTGATTTCAGTGCCTTTATCTGAACTTGATGTACTGTTACCTGGGTTATTGTTTATATGCATTGTTTTAGATAGAAATGTGATTTTGGAAGGCGGACTTGAAAGAAAAGGATGTAGAGAAGGGGTAGAGAAAGACTGTAGAGAACCTAATTTAGGAGTAAAATGTGTTAGTCTGCTGGTTCAGGCTCCTTGCAGAAAGAGACCGAAGGAGGTTGATAAGAAACTTTTATGTGCACAATATTGTAGATATGCACATGGATTTGGCAGCACCTATTCCAGATACTGTTTATGTTAGGAGAGGATTAGATATCCAAAAGTGAATGGGAACACTAACTGTTTTGTATAGTCTGTCAGCATCATCAAAAGGTGCTTTGGGCTGAAAATGTATGTTGTAGCATTTCATGACTCTTAAGTTACTGAGCAGGTGACCCACGAAAGCCAGAGTCCTAAATACGCAAAGGTAAAATGGTGTTAAATGTGTGTGTTCTTGTGACTTGTGCGAGGCGGTAGGTGCTGCGGGTGACGCTGCGGTCCCCGAAGTCCCAGAGGACTCTTCTCTCTGCGCGGACCGAGGGCTCTCGTGCTGTCCTCAGAGCACTGTCACTCCGGGCAGGCGATGACAAAACTATGTCCCGAGTCGCGTGTATGTTGTAGTAGCGTGTATATTGTACATACGAGAGCTGTACCGTTCCCCGTGTCCGTTTGCCATGTATCCGAAACCTCCGGCACATGTTTGCATTTCATTTTGTAAATGATAAATGGAGGGTTTTGCACATAATACATTGTAATAATGAACTTCACCACTATGGGATGTCGTGTGCTTTTTCTTAGAAATAGTTTGCACCATTCTCTGTGCATGTATCTTTGTGGGTATTTTTGTATATCAGGAGTCTCCTAGTACTGCTTTTTGCACTGCCTGGCTCAATTTAAACTCTTTGAAAGGATGCAAGAAGAAATTAGCTTGTGTGAAGCAGCGCTGCGAGAGGCTGATCGCGTTAAGTAGTTCGACTTCAGACCAAAGGGGCAAAATAATTTTGGCAGAGAGGACTAAGCTGGGGGTGTGAAACGGAGGAAAGCAGAAAGTGCCGGAGGGAACACGTGCCCCAGCCACCTCAAGGTGATTCCGCTGCCCGTTCTTGTGCAACTTGTTCCTGCTCAAAATCTGTTTTGGCCACTTCTCTGTGAGAGGGGGGGAAAAAAAATGCTTACTTATCGTAATGCCAGGAAACAGATGATGCCAAAACCCTGGGAGGGATTTTGTGGTTGCAAAAATAAGCTCCAATGAGAAGAGTTGGATGTTATGAAATAGAAAAATGCCTTTTTTTTTTTTTTTTTTTTTTTTTTTTTTTTTTAATTTTTACTGCGTTTTCTAAAATTTAGGAGCTGCAGGAAAAGCTAAAAGAAATTAAGCTGGAGGTAGCCAATCCCTACATTTTACTCGTGAAACTGCCTTAACGGGAAAGTTGGTCTTTCCCGAGGCGGGGGGAGTCTTCACGGGGGCCCCAATGTGCAAATCTCTCCTTAATGCCTTAAAAAATAATAAACACCAAAGGGGTAGGGGCACCGCCGGCTGCAGAGTGCGGGGAGAAAATAAAGCGTGCTGAGAGCTAGGCCTGGTTTCCCTCACAAATAAATAAGTAAATAAATTAATTAAATGAATTAAATAAATAAAGATAGCGGCGTCTGCCGTCCCGCCCCGAAAGGGGAGGAGAACAGGGCCGCGAAATGGCGCCGCCCCGCCTGGCTGTCGCCTAGCAACGCCTGGCGGGCGGAAGCGGCGGGCCTGGCTTCCGGCGGGGCGGCAGCGGGACGGCGGCGGCCGGCGGGGCGCCATGACGTCGCTGCGGGCGTTCACGTGCGACGACCTGTTCCGCTTCAACAACATGTGAGCGGCGGCGGCGCCCGCCTTGTCCCGCGCCCCCCGTCCCCCCGCGGGCCCGTCCTCCCGCCCTCCTCCCTTCCGCGCTGGGGGGGGCGGCCTCGGCCTCCCTCACAGGCGCCGCCGCCGCGCGTCGCTCCTAAAATGTCGCCCCCTTCTTGCTTCCCGCAGCAACCTGGACCCGCTCACCGAGACCGTATCCTCCTGCCGGGGGGCGCGGGGCCGGCCGGGCCGCGGCGCTCCCCGCCGTCTTCCTTAACCAGGCGCTCCTAGTATGGGATCCCCTTCTACCTGCAGTACTTGGCCCACTGGCCCGAGTACTTCATCGTGGCGGAGGCACCGGGCGGAGAGCTCATGGGTTACAGTGAGTACGCTGGGAAAAGGCACGAGCGAAAACCCCAAAGCCTTTATTATTTACTTGTTCATTTCTTCCTACGTGTTCCCATTGCTTTGAGATTTTTGGGCGGGAAGAGAGGGTGGTCCTGAAGAGGAAGTTATCTTTAATTCATCTCTATCTGTGTGAATGTGTGTCTATAAGCAGGGGATTGACTGATTGCTCTCAGCTGTGATATAGTGGTGTTTTTTTTTTTTTTTTTTTTTTTTTTTTTTTGTTAAACTCTGCTTTTGGCTTTTGCTTTGCCCCATAAGAGAAAGCTCTGCATTTGGATTTGGATTGTTTTCTTTATTTGCTTTATTTATTTGCAAAGCTTCCCAAGGCCCTTAGTGACCTAAAGTCTCCAATAGTGGGCATGATGAGTTCTGCAGTGGTAAGTGTGGAGTTTCTGGCCCTCCTTCCCTTCAGTTTCAATCAGATCCTGAATTCTGCTCTGTAAAAGACTCACTTAAGGTTTTTGTTTGAATGTTAGGGTTCAAAAATTAATTTTCAGAAATTTTTTTTTTGGAGGAGCCTAGGGGGAAAAATAGTATAAAATTTGTACAGAATGACATTTTTAGTGGAGCTGTACACCTGCTGTTTGCCTCTTCTACAGTCAGTTGACTTTGATGTTACAATAACCTCACAAGATGCAGTCGACAGGATAAGGAATTTGGGAATTAGGGGCCTTTCCATCAGGACTCACACAGGCAGACAGGCACTTTGGGGGTCAGGCTTCCAACTTCTTGTTAACCGGCAGACATGGCTATGTCAGCATTTACCACAATCTCTGCAGTGCCTGTTTCTGTGGTGCTTTGGTTCTATTTCGGTTAAACATGCCTAGCTGTCCACAGTACATTATCCCAGAAGCCCCACTGTGCTCCATGTGTTCGCAGTAATGGGTAAAGCAGAAGGCTCCGTGGCCAGGGAGGAATGGCACGGACACGTTACTGCTCTCTCTGTCGCGCCTGAGTTTCGCCGGCTGGGCTTGGCTGCTAAGTTGATGGAACTGCTGGAAGAAATCTCAGAGAAGTGAGTAGCATGTTTGTTTTTACCATCTTACTAAAGCAATCTTGCTTGTATCTTACTAATCTTGCTGCAGATTTTTGTCTGTGGTTTAGTTATTTGATTTACGTGGATCCAGACACAGACTTTTCCACTAAACAGTGGTGTGATTCACTCAGATTCCCCTGTGGTTGGAGAACAAGAATGATGACTGCAGCTTGGCAATTTAAAGTCCCATGGTTTCTATGACTTGCCAGGACAAATAGGGAATAACCTGCTTTTCTTGGTAGGAAAAGTTTCACAGATTGCCAGTACTATTTTTCGTAGTGCCCATGAAATCACTGAACAGTAGTTACGGACTTTGTGTAACACCACCAGGTGCAGCACTAGAGAAGTCATTTGCTTGAGGCAGCATCTTAGCTCACTTTGGCTGTCACACTGTGTTACTCGTACCTGAGAAGTTGATGTTCAGTTCAGCCTGATTACAGGCCATGGGTTATTATTTGGAAGTAGATTCACAAGCTCTTCCTTACTTTCTTCTATTTATTTTTTACAAAGAAAGGGTGGATTTTTCGTGGATCTCTTTGTGCGAGTCTCAAATCAAGTTGCTGTAAATATGTATAAGCAACTAGGCTACAGCGTGTACCGGACAGTGTTGGAGTACTACTCTGCCAGCAACGGAGAGCCCGATGAAGATGCTTATGGTAAGGACCCGAGAACCTTCCCGTGCAGCTGGAAGTAGAACAAGTTGTGCATCTTTGGGTGTGTGTGTTCTCTTTTTTTTTTTAAATAAAACTCCGTTCAGATAGTCTGTTGAGAGTGGAACTTTGTGACTTTAGGAAGCTTTCCCTCCTTCAGTAACAAACCTTGATCATGCAGTATATGCATTAGGTAGGCAAAAAAAAAAAAAAAAAAAAAATCACCAAGCATGAATAAAATTAATGATTACAAAGATGTGCCAATCTGTGAGGAAGATTAAAATATAAATGCAGCTAGTTAACAGAGAATTGGCTAACACAAATGAAACACCAGCTTCCTATTGCTTCTAAATTTTAAGTATCCTCCAGTGAGGCTTGTGTGGCCATGCTGCACATCATCTCCATTCTTGCATCCTTCATTTGATTTGAAGGAGCCCTGTGAAATACAGGGACTACCAGAGACATCTGCTTTTGTGGCAGATGCCTTAAAGCTGTTTTTAACTTGCTGTTTCCCTTAGGGTCTGTTGAATTCTGTGCAGTGTTTGAATGTATAACATTGCTACTGGACTGTTCTTGATGAGAAGTAGTCTTACTGTAATAGCAAATTCACTTACTATGGCTTTGGGTTATATCTATCTTGTTATAGTAACACTTACTTCTTTTGAAACAGATATGAGAAAAGCCCTTTCAAGAGATGCAGAGAAGAAATCAATTATACCTCTACCACATCCCGTGAGACCAGAAGATATTGAATAGCTGTAAGCTGTGATTCTCAGGCAACCTACTACTATACTATGAGCAACAGGTTTCTTTTTTCTCCTTGCCCTTGAGCTTACATGGATGAGAAATCTTATGCTCACCGCTTCTCCTCTTCCCTCTAAAATGTCAAAATAATACTGAGATGTTTGCCTACACCACTCCTCAGGTCTACTTCCCTGAAGTAGAACTTAACTTCCCAAAAGCTTAATTAAATGCTATACTGGCATTATTTACAGTAAATATTAAAAAAAATGCAGACAGGAATCAATTTTCCTTCTTAAGCCTGAGAGTCACAGCTATGTACTTCTTATTCATACCTCCTGTTTGAAGTGTTGAAACTTGAAATATCTTTTTTGGAGGAGGGGAAAAAAAAAAAAAACTTGTACAATACAGACAAACTGTGTGATACTGATTTCTACACTTGTCGTTTTGGGGTTAACTTCAGTTACATTTAACTTCTATTACTCTCCTTCCTAAATAGTTTCTAGGATAAAAAATTATTTTAGTAGGAAACTGAACAGGTTACAGTTGTCAGTAGGATTTATTGTTTTCAGCCATCCTTGCAGTCAAAATCTGTGCTACACAGTTACTGGAAAATAGATCAGGAATGACTGAAGGCATCTTTTTCATTACAAAGTAGATGTGGGGTCCTGCCATGCTGATATCCTTAAATCAAGCGTTCCTGTGATAGTTTCTGGGAGCCGTAGGAGAGACAGCCCTGTGTTTGGAAACAAAGCTGCAAGCACTCCTGCTTTTCTTGCAGTTCTCACAACACTGATAACAGCTGCAAACATCTGCATTTGCCTTTCTCTTGCTGCATTTAAAAATATGAAATCACCTTAAAATATGCCTTCTTTTTGAAGTCAAAAATCGTTTACGTCAATAGTAGTAAAACTCTTTAGATGCATTTATTCATCCTCAGTGAAAATACTGTACAATACCCTCCCAAAAGGAGGGGGAGAAGTCAATGTTTTAAGACTGGCTTTCATCAATATCTTTGTCGGGATCCATCTCCGCAGCTTCACTCTCCTGTTGCTGCTTCTTCCACAGTTTAGCCATAGCGAGGAGTTTGAGATTGGGCTGGTTGGCAGTGTCTTCAGGGAAAATGTAATCATAGTATTCCTCCCAGCCAGCATCAGACTAGGGGAAAAAAAATTGGGCTGCATGTTAATGTTAGCTCTCAAAATGCACTTCTAATGAGCTTAACAGTAAAATGAAATTAAAATCAGTGTTTGCTAAACTGCCACCACCAGCTAAACTGGGCTAGCTGGAGGGGTTTGAGACAGTACAGCTTCCACTAGGGGTAAGGAGCAGAATCAGGAGACCTGGTGGATTATACTTTTCCAAAGAAAGCTGAGAAACAGATATTATCTGTACGAAGCTGTTTTGATATGTCTAGGAGTAGTTGAAAGTAAAACTAGCTTGAGCACTTGGCATGCCAAATATTTTTAGTGGAATCCATCTCCCAGCCCTCCATGCTGAAGACCAAGTTGCTCAGCAGCACCTGGTTAGGCGAGAGCTTTACTGCTGCACTAAAATCCTGCACAGTTAGAGCTGCCATCCCAGCTGGATCTGCTGCATGTCTGAGATGACAGCTAAAGGCCATCACGAACTCAAGGCAGTTACTTGCATAATTTCTGATTATTCTTACCCCATCTTCAGCCTGAAGTTTTCTTCTCTTCTTTATTTTTTCAGGCATAAGTTTATTTATCCTCTCTTTAGTGGTATCAGTTCCAAACTCCTCTTCAAAGTTTCTCCAGGATTCCAGAAGCATGACTCTCTCCTCCTTCTCCTCGCAGTTCCGCATTGCCTTATTAGCTTCTTCGTAAACTTGCCGGCATCTTGGCAAACTCTCCTCCTTCCCTGCAGAAAGCTCAAACTGTGCAAAACTGATCCATACCTGTGGGGAAAGGAAATCAATACCAAGTTGTTTTGTTTTGCTTTATAAATAAGGAGGTAACCCTAACCTTCATATAAGCCACTTGGGTGAATTTATTATAGTTGTTTTGGGTAAAGATAAATCTGTTTGATTATAGTCAAACTACAGCATCAGACTACACTGCAAGAAAAGAAGTTATGTGTAAGGGTTTTTTTTGTGTATGTTTTTTTTTTCCATGGTGTTCTTTGTCATGAAAGTCCAAAGCTGCTCTGTAGAAAGAAGGCTGCTTTAGAAAGCTTTTGTAAAGCTGCTCTTAGAGGAAAAATAGCTGCTGTTAAACAGCATTAAGGTTTTTTTTTTTCCCCACATTTTCATGGCCCAGCCCTAAGGTTCACAGGTGTTTTGGAACAGCCACGAAAGGAGCGTGGCCGAGGCTCTCCCACGAGCACGAAGCACAACACAGATGCAGTCGGTGTTCTGGGTACCTACTTTAACATGCTGGGTCCGCTGCAGTAATCTGCGGTACAGGTTTCTTGTGTTCTCATACTCTTCTTGCTCAATTTCAAAATCAATATACGATTTCCAAAGAACCTGTAAAACAGAAGTCTCTGCTTATGTTCACTGCATCTCCAAACAACACTGTATCTGCTACTGAGATAAAGGGGAAAAATATATATTTTGTAAAGGAGAACACAGGTAAACACAGAATTTGCATAAATACAGTTCAGAATTCTGTGTTATTTGACCGTACTACCTAGCATTCATGCTAACTAATAACAAAGCTTGTGCGCATCAGCTGGTGAGAAACTAGCTGTTTAGGGATAGAAAACACCACTGTAAGTGGCTAAATTAGGGTCTTAGTCCATTTTGCATCTATGATAAGCATTTCTGTTCAAATATTTATATTTTACCAGCCACTGGGCAATAAATGCCTTGAAATTCATTACCTCCAGGTTCGTCTCTACCCTTACCTCAGGCATGTCCAGCCGGGGCTGGCTAATAGCCAACTCATATATTGCACGGGCTCTGTCGATATCCCCCAGAATGGTCTCCAGTTCAGCAAATTTAATCCACGATGTGCAGTTCTCTGGTGCAAACTCCAAGAATTTTTCATACAGCTTTCGGCAACGATCAAATTCTCGCAATTGTAATTCCAATTCAATGTAACCTTTGAAGAGTTTGTTTTTTGGACATTTACCTATGGATGTTCCCTGTTTAAAAAACAAAAAAGAGAAATAAACGCTCAGTGGTCTTGCAGAAAGATTTCACCCAAACTTTTTTCTGAACAACCTTTTACTGTTTGGTATTTGAATTCAGATTTGAGCAGTTTCTCAGGCTGATCAGGACCACTATGAAATGTAATCAGCGTTTGCAGAGTGAGTGTGCATCTCCAAATATTGGTAGAAACTCTGAAAACAGAAAATCTTTTAAACTTGTTCAATACTCTTAAGTAATATGGATTCCCCATGAATTATCAGTTGAAATCCTGACTCACTGAAGAAAGGTCTGTAAGAAGTACCCAAGTACCTTATATTATAAATTATATCAAGAGAAACTGGCCCCGGGCCCACCACTACTATTTAACATTGGGCAAGGGAACTGCCTGCTAAAATCTAGGTCCAATCCAAAACATGATAGCTGGTTTGATGGCTGTGTCAAAAATCCTTTTTCCAAAACAGGATGTGACATACTAAAAATAGGTCAACGAAACAGAACAACAGAAAGAAAAAAGACTATCAAAAAGAGAAGCCTCAAAGAAACTGAGCAAACTAGATTCCAGATTCGCCAAAGCAGCCTTTCCAGAATCCGCTCAGTCAGTCAGTCAGTCATTTACCCCTAAAAATGAAGGGCAGGGGCAGCGTGATATCAGTTAAACACCAGTGTTTAGCAGGGGTCTCTTAAGCAGAGTGTGAAGAGCGGCACCCCTGAGGACAGACGCTTGTGTTCTCCTGCAGGGAGATACTACCAGTCTCCTGGTGGACTTGATTCCTCTGCTTCCTTTTTACTGCTTGAGGGCAGGAGTCCAGCACACCAAGCAAAGCTTTACTAGCACCCTGGGGGCAAACAGCCCCACGTCAGTGACAGGAGCCCAGTCATGTTCCTGCTCCATCGGTGCTGGCCACAGGTGCAGTGGAAGCCCTACCAGATTTCTCTGCAGGGCCAAACCATCTCAACAGTTACCAATACTGGCTTTCTCACTAAATGCTTCACACTTTCCTGCGGCTTATTTAAAATATCTGAAAGGAGGTTTTACATTTCAAAAGTCTTTTTTTTCTGCCAAAATGTATTCCTTTGTTCTGCTGATTTCACAATGAATTCTGCAGTGGAGCTCAGTTCACTCTCTTAAGCCTGTCCAAAGCCCCTGCGATTGCTTCCATTAGGAATCTGGTAGGTGGGACTCAAACACTGCCCTGCCTGATCTTAGAGTGTTAAAAAACTATTTTAGCCCAGACAGCATTTAAGCAAATCCACAGCAACTGGAAATTTACAAGTGCACTAAGCTGATTTGGATGCTGTTGCTATTCAGATGAGATGCCAGCTGAAATGAGAAAGCTGCATTAATTTCCACCAGCAGCTAATTCACCGTGTCTCCAGCTACACTCTTTATTTAAACCATACATGGCAGCCAGTGGTGGTGCCTGCAGACTTCTAGAATGCTTTATTTAAATGGATAAGCCTGCAATTTATAAAGGACCATTAAAGATCTTTTAATGCCATTCTCTTGCTGTCATGAGTTAGTTAAGGCAATTATGGAATTAACCTCTTCTTTTACTTACCAAAGCTCTTCTGGCAAGTGGAAGATTTTTCTGTCGTATTTCGAATTGTGCATACAGCAACCATATTTTGGCAAATGTAAACTGAAAAAAAAAAAAAAAATGATGCCTGAATTGGGAACTTAATAAATGATGCTGCATACACAGACTGTACAAATGTTACTGCTACCACCATTTGGTGTGTTTTAGCCCAACATTTTCCCCAAAAAGAGCCTTTCTAAGAAAGGACATTTTTCTCCATCATGGATAAAAGCAGTAAGGGCCAGCACAGGAAGTTTTCCCAAACAAATCAAATGTTTAGCTTACCACTGAATGGATTAATACCTAGTTAATTATTATTGCAGATGACATGATTAATTGTCACATTACAAAAGGTAATATATGTTGCCTAGGGTTTTGTGGCATTCCAAGGCAAAGTTGGTTAATTATTTTAAAGGGTGTGTGGAAAGATTAATTAATCTCACTGCCACAGAAGAGAAAGCCAGTCTCAAACAGGTGCAACCATAAAGATGTTCACCTGAAGAGGGAAACAAGCAAGCAAGGGGGAATAAAGAGATAAAATTCTCCTCTATTGCTAATAGCACTAAACTATCCTCTGGCTACATGCAATTTCAGCTTTTGAAGTAAATTGAGTAACTTGAAAATATCCTTGCATAATGCCTATACTATGTTGCTTGTATCAGGCAACAAATATCAGTGTGTGGCCTGCTGTCCCCCACTGGGCATGTAATTTGTAGCCATCTAACATCTTAACTGAAGAAAATGTTGTCAATTTTGGAAGAAAAAAATTAATGCTGCTGGAAGGGAGTCCACTTGGGTAAATCTTGGGTAAATACCTTCCCTGTAAAGGAGGAGTTTTAGGAAGGTGCCAGTATCGTTTGAAGAGGTATGTACACCAGAACCGTGTTCTCTTCACCGCAACTGACTGAGGATAAACCAGGTGGCTTCAGGACTAGGAAGTTAAGAGAGCAGGGAAAGAAAGCTCATGGATCTTGGAAATTTTAAGCTAAGACTCGATCCAAAGTGCTGAGGAAGCCGTACCTTCTTGTGTGGAAGGAGCTCGACACATGCCTGATACACCTGCCTGGTTCGTTCTGGATCCTGCAAGAATAGGCAAGATTAAATTCCTCATTCATTGCATTGCATTTTGAATTATGCAATAGTTGTCGCACAGAATAGTACTAGAATATGTTTAAGATCAGATATCTAGAGTCCTGTATACTGTATCCTGTCTATTATATATATATATATATATATATATATGCCTACTAAATTGTGTGACCTTCTAAGAGTCATTGAGAATAATCTTTAAAAAAAAAAAAAATACTACTAAGGTTTAGACAACAAAACAAGGAGTGGCGTCCCTAATAATTCTTTTGAGAAAAAATAAAATCTTTAATGGACTCTGAACAGCTATACTGTAACATTAAAAGACTGATAACAAACAAATACCTACACAACCTCAGAATTTCTGGTTGCTTGATAGAAAAACTTCACAAATACTTTTGCTTAATACCAAACCATTTCACAAGTCCAGACAACAGCGTGGAACTGGTAACTCAAATACAGCTAGAAAGACCTACTTCTGCTTTTACTGATGACTTAGGGAGAAAAAGAAATATTTTTTCTTTTCATTAACATGCAGCATCCAGAGCTGTCTTGTTAGGGGAGGGGAAAAAAAACCTCTTAAACAGCAAATGCTGTAGCTGATTACACAAAACAAGTAAGAAAATGGGGAACTAAACATATTTGTTGTAAAAGGAAAGCATCTGTAGCTACTTAATGTAAAAAGAAGTAACTGGAAAGAAAAAATAATGGAGTTTGTACTACTTACCTTTGCCTCCAGCTCTTCATATAATGCATAATTAATCCAAAGGTAGATGTATCTCTTCCAGTGTCTCTTCTCTTGAATCGGGGGAACATTGGCAATGGCTCTTTCATACACTTCTCGGACAGTTTCCGCATCTGCGTCACTTTCAACTAACCTCAAATAGTCAAACCACGCATCATAATTATGTGGATTTGCCTTCCAGAAACACAGGAGCAAGGAAATGAGAAAGAAACTTCAATTACTCCGAAGTAAAAAATATCCTGTTCCTTTACATACAGTTTTTATTCAGACTTCTCCTTTAAAATGGCTACTGGAATATTAATGAAAGCTGCCAGTGTCGGGTTATAGTAAAGATAGGCTTTTGAGGGGGTGGGTTGTAATTTATTTGCTTTTAATCTACAAAAAAAAAAAAAAAAAAGCTTTTGAGTGAGGACTGAACAGTGAGAAGGTAAGCAGAAGCAATGAAAATCTGCAGTGTTCAGCAATTCAGAGAATAATAGCTAGGTTTGGCACATTTACTTCCCAAGAAAGAGATTTATTCACAGAGAAGGACTCCTGTAGAAGCTGCTGTGTAACAGAAGTTATTAAGTTATCAGCTAAACTGCACATCCCCCTAAGATATCTGCAAAGAACAGAGTTCTCACTGCAGTCACAAATTCTGCAGCCACAATCTATTTAGACTGCAGAAAGAAAGAAAAAAAAAAAAGGCAATGAATAGTAATTAGGTACAATTTTCTCCCCTATAGAGAGAATCATCCCTCCAAAAAAGGGAAAAAGGGAATTTGGGGCTTAATTGAGGGCAAAGCTTTCACCCTTAGCCTTTGCGTCACAAGGTGCTCGAGTAGCTCAAGTAGCACCCATGTGTGAGGAGCCCAGAGGGTGTTTCTGATACCTACCTTCACCTCCTCTTCATACTGGAATCTCCTCTTGCTGACAATGATTTCTTCAATTCCCCTTCTATCCCCAAACTTCTTCTCAAAGATGGTGTAATTCTTGAAGAGATTTTGTGCTGCCTGTTTTGGAATTCTATCCAAGGCATATTTGTAGATCACTCTTACTCTTTCAAACTGAAAAAGTTAAATGCCATTTGAATTAGGTTTGCCAAACAAATTATATCCCTTCCCAAAATCTGTGCTTTAATTTCTCAGTGAGCTTTTGTTAATATTTAATGTAAACCAGTGTTTTAGGACATGGCTAACAAAACTCCCCAGATAATAAAACTTGAAAACAAACAAACAAAAAAAGTCTACAACAAGGATAACCATCTCACTCATTTGGTTTAGGATGCTTAAAAGTTAATTTTAAAAGTCCTTGGTGTGTGTTTTTCTCCTTCTCCTTTACAGAATGTTTTCATTTGCTTAACATCCCAGGTATTTCCAAGATGTCATCTGGGAAAAACATGGCCAATGTAGTTTTTTTATTGTGTCAACAATCGACCCACAGTCTCATAGAAACTTAGAAATCCGAGTACCTGTATTATACCCCATGGCACTACTCCTTATATTTGATACATTTGGGGGTGCCTATCCTTCATAAAACACATTTCTCCAGCATTGCACAATGGCAAATAAAAAAGCAGAAAAAAAAATGTCTTCTGAACTCAGGCTACAATAACATGACGCAATAACTTGTATTGAAGAAGCACAAGTGCTGGGGTAATGTTAAATATCCTTGAGTTTGATATTCAGCAAGACACTTTGTGGGAGTGGTTAGTATTAATATCATGTATAATCAAAAAGGTCTTACTTCTTTCTGGTTCTCCTCAAATTTTGCAAAAGCCACATACAAATGCTCATCCATGTGCTCTTCTCCAAAGAACTCCACTGCCCTCTCATATACCTTCCTTGCGTGAGCAAAGTAGCTGTGCTTCTCCTCGAAGCGGGCATACTTGATCCAGTTTTTAACATCAGGATGAACCATAACAAGTAGATTTATGTTAAGGAAACAGGAACACTTGAGTTGGACATTTCAAATTCTATTCTTCCCAGTCTCTACAGCATCACGGATTACAAACCACCACCCAAGGATGAGACAAGCAAGAGACAGACCTCAGAAAAAGACTCTTCCGAGTTGTGAGCAGGCAAAGGCTTCATGCTCAGTCATGTTCAGTCAGAGAATTTAAGGAGGGAAAGGAAAAAAACATAGGTGCAGGAGGAGGGGAAAAAAAGAGGGAAGGGTCAGGAAGTTTAAGGAGCAAACGCACTGGAAAGGATATATCTCTCATAAATGGTACGTGCCCTGTCCACCTCCTTGTATCTCAGCTCAAAGTTAATATAGGAATGCCAAGCTTGCTCCTCTGGTTGCCACTCCATCCAGCGTTCGAACACCTGACGTGAGCCCGCCACATTGCCCAACATCTCTTCCATGTAAGTATACTTGTACCTTAGAAAACAAGACCAAGTGTTTATCATCACTTCGTAAATCCTTAAAAGCAAAATGATTTTTCTGAGGGTTCAGTAGAGCATTATTGAGATTTCTCTACCTATTCACTCCTTCCAGAAGTGCCTATAGATACTGCTGTGATTGGCAGCATGCAGATTCACAAACATCTCTCCCACTACTCTTAACCCCTTGAAAAGTACAAAAACTTTCCATTTTAAGGGATTAACCCAAAGATGCAGAGAACACAGTGCACCTTTCCACAATGCCTAAGTAAATGGCACATACTCTTTGAGAGCAAAAGCCATGCTCTACACTCTGAAAACATACCAGAACTGGTTGACCCTGGGGAGGGTAGTAATGGCTCGATCCCAAATGTTTCGGGCATGATTAACCTGGCGGTTCTTCATTTCCATCTCCGCATATTTCAGCCAGAGTGTGACATTTCTGTAGTCGACATCTAAAGCACGCTCGTAAATGGAACGCGCTCTGGAAAAAGTAAAGAGACGTTGCTGAAGCATGTTGAAAATATAATGTGTCCCCAAGACTTTGAGAGCATTTGTCAGCAGGTGTTTAAAAAGCTTTAAGAGATGTCTGCACATAATTACCTTTGTATTTCCTTGAGGCTTTCCTCCCATTGTGCGTACTTTATCCAGTTACTGATAACAGTTCTGTTTTTTCTTATGTTGTCTTCAAAAGTCTGAGAAGAAAATCATTTCTGTAAGTAGGAAGCTCCTCTGCGCAGAATGATTTTGTTATCATCTTAGAGAATACTATTATAACTGCACCACTTTCCAAATATTGCATCCATGCAGATATGGAAACAAATCATACTCAAAATTTCTAAAAATTGCATAACAGAGCCACTAGAAGCACAGATCATCATATAGATAAGGACTAAGCTCAAGTTGTTGCAATTTAATACATAGTGTGAGATTATTAACTGTGTTCAAATCTTTTTCTTTCACCCTTAATCTCCCAGTTAGCCATTTCAAGTGCTGAATACACAAGTGCCATCTGCATGTGATGAAACAGTTACCAGTTCTCAATATACGCATACATGCTTCAGCATATGATCTAGGCATTGCTTAAATCCCAAGACATTGGGTATATCTAGAAAATAACTCAGTCTAGCTAAAAACAGTAAAGTTCATTGTTAGTGATATACTCATCTTTCTTCTGATTCATGACAGTAATTGTGAGAGAAAGCAGATCAAGTCAGTTTGCACAAGCAAAGAAGTTCTCTTTAAATAAAGAACTTTTCACAAACAAAATGGTTAGGTTTGAATGCAATCAGCAAAATGTAACCATGATTAATGTAGGAAATTATACTCTGAAGTCTGTCCAGTAATAACATCACACAGAGCAGAAATAGCAGTTGGAAATCCATACCATCACTTTCTACCATACAGTTTAGTTGGGGGCAAAACGCCAGCATTAGTGTAAAGTTGATGTTATGTCAAACTGACGTGAAAGATACTGGGAAGGATGAAGAAACTCCTCATAAACCACGCAAAAATGTTCTGGACACCCAATGCACCATGGTGCCCAGTGTGTAACATACTACCAAATTTTATGCCAAGCAGCATGTTTACAACTTAAAATTTCTGTATGAAAATCACATTTTTAATTGAAAATTGTGGGTTTTAAATAGTTGCTAAAAAGCCGCTACTAACTTTGGCCGTTACCTAAAAAGCTGCTATTAAGGTGAAACATGTTCTGTTTGAACTGAGAAATATTACATGTTTAGTTCTTGATACAAGCAATAACGTATTAGCCGTTTTGTTTCGCCTTTACCTTCCTTTTCCGGAGTTTGTAGTCGTTGAGCTCCTCGACATCTGTGATCTTCTGCTGCGGCGGCGGCGGCAGGAGTTCGAGCTCGCGCTCCTTGGCCTCCCGCAAAAGCTGCTCCGCTGTGATCTGGACCTCGGCGGGCGCCTTGTTCTTCACCTGCAAAGCAAGGGGACGGCCGTGAACTTCCAAGTTTTCCCGCGCCGAGGCCACCAATAAAACATCCCACCGCGAGGAAGTTTGTCGTTAATCCTGGGACTCCCTGCGCCTAGCGTGACCAAAGCAGGATGTGGGGCCAAGGCGGGGGAAGAAAGCGGGTTTATGGCGCGTAGCAGCACAGAGCTGCCAGAGCAGGAGCCCAAAGGGGGGAGCCGCGCGGAGCGGAGCGGGGGGCGCGCGGGGCTCCGCCACCTTCGCCACTTTGGGGATCCGCTGCTTCCCGGCCGCCGTAGACGCCATCTTGCCGCCGTGCCGCGCGCTGGCCACGCCCCGTTACGTCACCCCGCACGCAGCGCGCGCCGAGCGTCGTTTCCCTGGCAACGGCGGCGCGTCCCGAATGGCGGCAACGGAGGCACCGCCTGAGCC